>PVKS010027037.1:0-27942 GCA_004027875.1 Aplodontia rufa | reverse complement strand
TATAAAATTTTTTACTCTATATTTGAAAAACAAAATTAAACCAAGTCTTATAATCATAAACTCTCTCAGGACATATATCAGAGAGTTTAAATAAGCTTACATTTAGAGCCATTTTCATGCAGAGTTGAACGTTGATCTACTATTAAGTATGATTTGTTCTCTAACCAAAACCTGAGGATTGTATTGGCAGAAAGTGGTTTCAGGGTCAGAAGGAAAAAGGGAAAATGAAAATATTACCAGAATGTCATTTGGTTGGAGAGAGAAATTATGAGAAGGAAGAAAGCAAGCAGATTAGGGTAAATTTTTAATCATTATTCCACATAGTTGCAGAGAAATGGGAGAGTCACATTTTGTGCTATAAAAAATGTTTATCTAAAAACCTTGAAAAAACAATAGAATTAAAAAGAATAATGCAGGAATGAATGGCATCTTGATCATTCTTATATATATGAAAAAACACATAAAAGGAAAATCATTAAGTAAAATAAATAGCAACTCGATCATGGAAATACACTCAAGTGTTCACTGAGAATGAAAAGAAACCAATTTGCTAACAGCAACAGCTCTCTCCAAGTACAGCAAAGGTTTTGAGTATGTTAAAAAAAATGCGTATGGAAATTAGTTAAAGTTCAAAGAATAAAACTTCTGAGAGGATGAGAGAGAATATAAAGGGGAGACAGAGATAAGAATAAAGTGGTAATATAGAAGGATCCCAGAAAAAACAAAAACACTAACGTGAGCATACTAATGTCAGAAAGTTAAAAATAGAATAAAATGATCAAAAACATATACAAAATGTTTATGTAGTTAGAAATGCATAAGCATCATCATAAAGAAATTATAGTGGAAAAATTTAATACACCTCTTCAATGCAAAAATGGCCATGAGCCAGAAGCAAATATGAAAATAGAATACCCAATTTTATTAAGATAACTACAGTGTCAATGAGTCAAGAAAATGTGAAATTCAGTCAGAAGTCCACCAAGTGAAACAGCAACTTGGAGCATCAAAACTTAGAGCAACATGAAGATATGTGAATTCCAAACACTCAAACTCCAGAATGAAATCGGGAAGAATGACTCAAGAAAAATGTGCAGTTGGAGCATATTTCTGTAAATGCATGAACCACTGCCGTCTTTCATACTTGATTCATGATTCTCATCAACAACAGTGTAGTCATCCTAAATCTTCAACTCACTGACTTCAGCTCTGACATAAACGGTCAGCCTATCCTTTGTATTGATTAAATACATTTGTATGAGTATGGGAATTTTGAAGGAAAATTTTCCTTAATTTTGATAAATGTGTGCTAAATTCCAATAAAAATCTCCCTGTGCTATATAAAATGCAATAATTAAAAGAAATTCATTACGATCTTATGGTTTTAAATGAAAATGTTCAAAATAAATCCCTTAAAGTATTTAAATATTTAATGCTCAATATGTTAAAAGTAACTTACTTCAATAGACATATAAGTTGGAATATTTGAATAATGGCGTGCTCACTTTAGTTGTCTGTAAGTCTTGGCAATTAATAAATTGAATCCTTTATGTACATGATGTTTATATAATTATTTAAACTATAAAAATGTAGTTTTGTGCCTGCACATATTAATATGTGATGTTTATATTTTTAATATATAAAAACATAGAAATAAATGTCAAAACCATTATGTATCTGTGCTCCAATGTAAATAAATCAATATATTCCTCAATAAGTTAATATTATACATGTTTTAAAATAATATTCTACTTTTTATATATTTTATATACCATTATAGAAATGCATTACAAATTTTATACATATATTTCTATGCTGTTTAATAAATCTAATAATTACATTTCTAATGGAGATAAATGTAAGAGTATTTAGATCATTAAATTAATAACATTTTAACAAAATAAAAAGGACATTATTTTTTTTAAATATATAAGTTGACATATATGAAATTTAAAAAGTTTCTTACTAGTGTGGTGGTGTATGCCTGTAATTTTAGCCACTTGGGAGTAAACCTGCACAACTTAGTGATACCTTGTCACGCAAAAAAAAAAATCAAAAGGGCTAGGGAAGTAGTTCAATGGTACTAACCCCCTAGGTTCAACTGTAGTATACCCCCTTGAAAAAAGAAGTTTCAAATTTTCCAACTAAAAGTAAAGTATACAAAACTCTTTTTTTTAGTATTAAAAACTGAATAAGGACTTTAAATCCTGAAGCCATATTTATTTTAATTATAAAAAAGTAAAAAAATATTAAAAATCTGTATTTCATAATTAATCACATGTACCATAAAATGTAAGGAAGAAAACACAGCAAGATAACCATTCTTTTAATTCATTATTTTATGTGTGTGTTTCTGTATGCACAGAGGAAATGAGAAAAATGAGCCTCTTAAATACCCATGATTTTTAAAAAATTAACATTTTGCATGAAAGATCACAATTAAAATAAATATTTTATACTTGATAAAAATGCATTTGTTTTCTATATTTTCATTGCAATATAAAACCTACTTGATAGTAACAAGTTTGTGATGTAAAATAGGGAAAGAACAACAAAAATTACTTTGTGTTATAGAAAGTATAGAGAGGAATATTTAGAAAATGGAAAAATACACAAAACAGTAGATTAGATTCACAAAATTAAAGTAAGCTAACTTTGAATATATTCAGACTCTAATCTCTTTTGACACCTGAAAAACAAAGAAACATAAAGGAAAATAAGTAAAAATACAAAGATATGTAGCCTTAGCAAAATAAACATGAAAATAATTATAATTCTACATGAATTAAACCTATAATGCTATATAAATACATGATTCATCAAGAAAGTATAAATTTTAAAATATGATGAGAAAGTAGATTATTGAATCAACTAATTTCCTTACAGAAGATTGGAAATATTTTAAATTATCAGAATTGGTAATTCTAATCAATATTATCACATTTTAGTCTAATTTAATCTAATAAATAATATATAAAATAATTTTAAGTAAGCATGAAAGTTCAACAACTTACTTATGATGTTATCCTAATTACTCAGAAATATGAAAATAATTAATAATTAAAAATATAGATTTATGTTGTATGAATACATGTGGAAAAATTATGATTATGTATAGTAAAAGAGTCTATTATCATAAAGCAAACAACAGGGATTTCTAGTAGATAATTGTAATTGTGGCCTTCACTTAGTTGTATCATATATTTCCAGACATAAGACAAAATATATAAAATGTCTCTAATTGGCAGATATATAGAAGAGGCAACTCAAATGCTACTATTATTAAATAAATTCCAAAAAATATGTATGTATACAACTGTCTTCCTAGTATATTTATATGTTCTACCTGGGGTGTGTGTGCATGTGTGTGTGTGTGTTTATGTGTGCGTGCATGTATATTGAAAGTGTAGAAAAAAGTAGATTTCAAAAAAATGTCCTGCTGGAAAAAAGCCTTTACTTCTTTTATCCACTTATTTTTATGTATATATGGTATGCAAATATACAGCCAAATTATTTATATAATTTTTAAACTTGTGTCAAAGCAATTTTTAAAAAATCTCTACATGGTATTATACTGAAACAATATGATATTCATATATAAAATGATTAGCTTCATCTAATGAGAGATGAATGATCGACTTACATATAAAACTAAAATAATAAAGGCTTTGTAAGAAACTGTGGATAATTTCTTTAAGTCCTATGCAAGCAGTAATTTCTTGAAGGGGATATAGAACGCGTAAACCATAGGGTGCTGAAAATGTGGCTCAGCAGGCAGAGTGATTTCCTGGCATTCATGAGGTCCTGGGCTTGACTCTAGCAACACACTCAAAAAAATAGAAATCATAAAAAATGTTGAACTTCATAAAATGCAAATTTTATGTAAATAAAATAATAAAATGAATAAGCCACTGGTGAAAAGTATTTTCAGCATATATATATCAGTCAAATAACATATATATATATATGTGTATATATCTATATCTATATCTCTATATATATACGCATACACATATACATAAATGTGTAATGCATATAAATAAGTAAAACACAATACATAATAAATTCATATATTCACATAAAGACTAATATAATCATTGACAAGAGTTGAACAGATGAATCTTTTCACAAAAAGGAATTAAAAATTGTCAAAATGGCAAACATCAAATGGTTCAGATATGGAGTAACAGACTGTAGTACATCACTGTTTTAGTCAAATATTTGAGTACTGTGACTGAAGATCTGAGAAGAACAATTTTAGAAGAAAAAGTTTATTGTGAGGGCTCATGGCTTCAGAGGTCTTAGTCCAAAGACGGTTGGTTCCATTCCTTGGGGCTCAAGATCAGGCTGAACATCAGGGCAAAAGAGTGTGGCAGAGGGAAGCAGGTCAAGGTATTGCTCCAGAGAAGCCACATACAAAATATATACCCCAAAGCCACGCCCCCAAGACCCAGCTTCTCCAGCCACCCCCTACCTGCCTTCAGTTGCCAGTTAATCCTTGTCAGGAGATCAACTCATTGATTGGGTTAAGGCTCTTATAAACCATTTCTTGGCAGCCTTGCTGCGTTGTCCCATAAGATTTTGGGGGACACCTCCCATTTAAACCATAATAATTACTGATAAGAGCTTAATAGCATTATACTCATTTGGGATTTAATAGTTGAGTACTTTGGAAATATTTTGGTGGATCTGGTTTGTGTGTTTTTTCCTCTGCTGTCCCCCAGCACTTTATGCACACTAGTTAAGGTTTTTACGACTGAGATTCATCTCTAATTCTTTGGCAGCTTTTTCTAAACACATATCTGTACTCCAACTCAGAAATAACTCTTTTCCAAAAGAAATGATAGCATGCATCCAGAGGTAACCTTATACAAGAGTTTCCACAGCAGTTTCATTTATAGTAACCAAAACCTGAAAACAGCCCTAATATCTACCACGAGGAAACCTGATAAATGAACAGTGCTATATGAATTCAATGGAACATTATTCATAAATAAAGGGGAATTGCTGATAGATGCAAACACAAAAATATAAATAATTAGTATGTGGTTGAAAGAAGATGTGCACATAAATACATAAAATAACAAGACTATATTATTGGAAATTCCTGGAACAAGTGAACTAAGCACGATTAACCTATGATGGCAGAAATACGCTTGTGTTAGTCAGAATCTACAGAGAGGGAAATGGACTAATTATGGCACCATACGCATTCCATCACAAAGAAGTGAGCACAATGCCTGGTAAGTCTCCGAGTTTTGGAGGATCATGTTCCTCCAAATGTGTCTGCAACGTTTCGGTCAATACACCGATTGAAACAAATGACCCCGAACTACCAGTTTTCATTGGTGTCCTGATGAGAGAGAGGCAACACTATACTGTAAGCACTCTGCCTCTTGAGCTTTGTTATTCTAGTACTGATGTCAGAAAAACAAAACAAATGTAGTCAGAAGTTTATGGCCAGTCTCAAAAGAAAAAATAAAATGTGAGATTTTAGTGCAATGGAGTAAATCCAAGTCATCTGCAGTAGAGAATTGTAGAACTCCTGAAAAACAGTTCCAAACATGCTCCCAGGTCCCAGGAGAGTTGGGAACTCTGACAGACACTAAAGAGGTGACAAAGTCATAAGTACCTGTCAGGTAGTGGGTTGTCTCATCCTCACTGCATCAGAAGGACAAGACCAGAAATATCTACTGAAACTTAGGAGTATATTCTTTTTTTTTTTTTTTAAAGAGAGAGGGACAGTGAGAGAGACAGAGAAAGAGAGAAACAACTTTATTTAGTTTTTCACATGGCCTTAGTTGCTCCAACACTTAGTCGTGTACATGGTGCTGGGGTTTGAATCCAGGTATCCTGCTTGCCAGGCAAGCTCCAAAACCGCTGAGCCACCGCTCCAGCTCCAGGAGTATATTCTTGAGAAGGAAAACCCAAACTAAAATGGACAGAGATTTTTAAAAAATTACATTTCTTGAGGTATTGGTGTTAGGTATCTAGTCAGGCATGGATGGGCAAGCAGGAATGGCAAAATGATGGGTGAATGAAAACACAGGGAGCCTAATCCAACAGGCAAATACCTGGAAGATTAGGGCCTGGTAGGTCACAACCTCCTCCAGCCATAACTGCATCCCGTTAGGAAAAACTAAGATCATGTTTTACCTTATTAGGGGGCTGAGACCCTCCCTTAGCACCCAAACTATGTCACAACCCCAAACACCTTGGCAATTGAAACATCAAGGCCCATACGAATACAGCTTACTGAGGGGTCTTCAAAAGGTAATGAATCCATTGAAGGGGAAGAAAATTGAGGGAAAAATGGTGGGGGCAGTCTCAATCTCCTTAAATCTTCTCCTATATGAGCACTCACCATCCTCTCTTGAAAGCAGCCCCTGAAGTTGCTATGCTGTCAGTCACAGGTCAAAAGGTGGGCAGGAGTCTCTGGAACTTCCCTGGGATCACAATAAAACTGGAAGACAGGAGGCACACTTCATATTTCTCATCTCTGAGGGGACTCACTCTTCTCTTGAGAGTGTCTCCTTTTCCAATAAACTCATGCCTGCAGCCCTGAGTGACATGCCTGAAATCTTTCTGGTATATCACAAGACATAACCTGCCATGACTGCCTCAGCTTTCCCTCAGGCCCAAGCCCTGAAACCTGGGGTCTGAATGTGTGAGTGTAAAGACAACATGCACAACCAGGAAATAAAAGAGGGAAGAAAGGGCTATTATCTGAATCAACAAGAAGGACACAGGATGACCCCCCAAAGGAAAGTCTTTTCCTGAACTAAGAATGCAAGGGGATATTATTTAGGACACTCATGAATAATTATTTGGAAAGACTTTTTCACTTGTAGAGGCAGAGGCATTCCTGAGTATGCTTAGCTCCAGATTATATTTCATTCATTACAGTTTAAAAAAAAAAATGGAAGGGAAACCCCACTCCCAAACACACTGCAGAGAATACAGAGTCAAAATGAAATTATAATGAGCAAGGTCTACCCTAGGTCACCCAAAGGAGTGGATCTCAGCAACTCAGTAATTTTAGCTGGTTCTGGTGGTTTTCTCTGGAGGACCTGACTACACGCAACAAAAGAACAACTTGAATGCTAATGACCACTAAAAGAGTCAGCAGCTTTTCCCCTAAAATTTCCTGCATAGCACTTAAAATTTATCACTTTGGGAGCTGGAATAGTGGCTCAGCAGTTATGGTACTTGCCTGGCCTGTGTGAGGACCCAGGTTGGAACAGCAGCAGCATATACACACCTAAGTATTGGCGAAGCAAAGGCCAGATAAAATAATAAATAAAATTGATTCTCTCTCTCACTCTATCTCTCTTTAAAAAATCATTTTGATGTAAACATTTTCATATGTTTATGAGCTTTTTGGACTTCCTTGATGAGAAGTTTCTATTTAGCTCGCTAGCCCATATATTGATTGGATTACTTCTGGTTTTAGTGTTCAGTTTTTTGAGTTCTTTGTATATTCTGGATATTTGCCCTCTGTCCAAGGTATAGCAGGCAAAGATTTTCTCCCATTCTGTAGGATCTCTTTTGACATTCTTGACTAATTCTTTAGCTTTGTGAAAGCTTTTTAGCTTAATGGCATCCCATTATATAAAGCCATTATAAAGCCATTTATTCTTGGCTTTAATGCTTGTGCTATGGGAGTCTTGTTAAGGAAGGTGGTGCCAACCCCTATGTAGTGGAGTGTTGATCCTACTTTTTCTTCAAGCAATTGTAAAGTTGCTGGTTTAATTTACATGTACTTAAACCATTTTGATTTGATTTTTGTGTATAGTGAGAGGTAAGGATTCAATATCAGTTGTCTGCATAAGGCTGTCCAGTTTGTCCAGCACCATTTGTTGAACAGGCTATCCTTCTTCCATGCTATGCTTTTGCCCCTTTTATCAAATATCAGATGGTTAAAGATTTGGAAGTTCATTTCAGTATTGTCTATTCTGTTCTGTCGGTCTTCAATTCTGTTTTTTACACCAATACCATGCTGCTTTTGTTACTATAGCCCTATAATATAATTTCAGGTCACGAATTGTGACACCTTCTACTTCTTCTTTCCTGCTTATAATATTTTGGCTATTCTGGACCTTATGTTATTTCATAATTTGAGAGTTGCTTCATTGGTATCTTGATGGGTATTACATTGATTTTGTATAGGGCTTTCGGTAGAATGGACATTTAAATTATATTGTTGATTCTGCCTAACTAAGAACATGGAATCTTTTTCCATCTACTCAGGTCTTCTGCAATTTCTTTGATAGTTTTTGTTGTAGAGGTCCTTAATATTCTTTGTTAGATTGATACCCAAGTATTTTATTTTACTTTTGAGGATATTGTGAATGGTACAGAGTTCCTGATTTCTTCTTCAGTGGACTTGTTGCTGAAGTATAGGAAAGTTAATGACTTATGAGTATTGATCTTAAAGCCAGCCACTTTGCTGAAATCCTTTATAAGCTCTTGGAGTCTTATTATATTTGAATTCCTTTGATTTTCTTCTCTTGTCTGATATCTCTGGCTGGACAACCTTGTCTTGTTCCTGACTCTACATCTCTAGCAATCAGAGAAATGCAAATCAAAACTTCACTGAGATTCTACCTAACTCCTGTCAGAGTGGCAAAAATGAAGAATATGAATAATGATAGATGATGGAGGGCCTGTGGGAGGAGAGGAACTCTGTCACATTGTTAGTGGGACTGCAAACTGGTACAGACACTCTGAAAGCTGTGTGGAGACTCCTCAAAAAACTAGGGCTGGAACCACCTTATGACATAACTAACCCACTCTTGGGAATTATCCCAAAAGAGCTAGAATCAGCATATTAAAAAGATAAAGCTTCATCAATGTTTTCAGTAACTCAATTTACTATAGCTAAACTACAGAACTAACCCAGATGCCCCTCACTCGAAGAGTGGATTCAAAAACTGTGGTACATATATACAATGGAATTCTACTCCACTATTAGGGAGAATGATATCATGGCATTTGTAGACAAATGGGTGAGATGGAAAAAATTATACTGAGTAAAATATCCCAAACTCAGAGACTCAAGGGTCAAATGTTTTCTCTCATATGTGAAAGCTAGAATACAATCAGAAACAGACTGAACGTTGGCTAAGCTGATAATAACCTCAAAATTGGTGAATTTTTACACAAACAGGGGGAACCTTGCCTGTGACGCTGGGGGATGAAAGGATGGGGGTGAGAATAGGAGGAAAATCAAGACAACTGCAGAGAGAGTATGGGGGTTTCAACCCAGTGGGGAATCTTTGACTTCCTAGACTAAGATGGGGTAAAGTAGGGGGAAATATGAAATCAGGGGAAACCAAAGAGGGGAGACCATGGCATCAGGAATGGTCCCTCTGTTACTAAGCATTTGTTCATGATTGTGTGGCAAAGATTCCCTCCTAAATGTAAGACTATCTTGAATGAATAAAAAAATAAAATATAAAAAGATTGGGGATGTGACTCAGATTGAGCACCTTGGATTCATTTCCTGGCACCGAAATATAAAAAAAAAAATAAAATAAAAGGAGTCACAAACCTAAAAAAATTCATAAAAATATCATTTTGTATTTTTCACATTTAAAAAATCATCCCTACATTTAAAAAAATGAATTTTATCTTTGGTACCCACTTTATAAATGAAGTAGAGACTCAGAAAGGGGTTTAGAAGTTTCCCTGAGGTTTCCCAACACTGTGCTTAGGTTTTACTAAGGCAAGCACTGCTTGCTTTCATGAGTCCTTTCAAAACTCATTCCAAAAGCTGCTAACTACATCAACACTACCAGTCAGCCATATACTCAATGGCAGTTTTCATCAATTTGTTAATGGTTCACCAAAATTCTCTTTAGATGAATTTGAATTCACATATTTGACAATAGTCTTAAATTATTCGCTTCATAAATTCACCACATATAATATGGAAACAAAAATATCCATCTGGGCCTGGACAAATAAAATAACTGAGTAACAAACTAGATATCCCATATTTCTGTCCAAGTAAAATGTGAAGGCTTTCTAGGATCTGTGTTCACAATCATCTTGCAATGCAGATATTAGAGATTGCAAACTTCTGAGGATCAGAAGCCTGTCAAAGTTCTTTCTCTACGAGGCTTACTACAATGCATGAATGATGTAGTATGAAGAATCACTTTATATTAATGCTTCCAAGAAATTCTGGAGACAAACTATTAGTATGAGCTGTCAAGCATTTCTCTGACCTAACCATGAATTTTTTTACTAATAGAAAACCTTCCAGAGCTTAGGTTAGCTTCAATATGCTTTAGTAAATAGCAAGGAAAAGTTTTTAAAAATTTCCTTTTCAAAATCACAGTCAGGATATGGTTTTCAGAATCTGACTTCACTGAAGAAGGTTTAGCTCCAGGGGAAATGAGCAAATGCTAGAATATATTAAAATAAAATTCCACTGCTCCTTACTCGGTGTCCTTGGTGTAACAACCTTATTAATAAATGAATGCAATGTTTTTCAGGGATGTTTTGCAGATTACAAAATCTACTGCCAAAGCATGTTTTGAATTTTAGAGAAGGAAACATATGAATTGTGACTCTTATGTTCTCTTGCTATAGTTATGGAAATATTTTCAGGTAGAATGCATTTTTGGATGTTCTTTTCGTAGGACGTGTAACGTATTAAATTGAACCAAAACATAAAAGTAAGGGGTGAAAAATAATTTGAGGAGGGACAAAGCTGATTTAAAGAATGATGCAGCTTTTAAGATAATGTTTAATTTCATCAGAGGTCAATCTATGTCCCCCACAAGATTAATATGAAGTGTATCCTTGAGCATTTTTAATCATTGAAACCTGAATGACCTTAGAGCAAAAACTAAGTGTAGTTAAGAATTTTGCTTAATTCAGCATTTTCCTTAAAGTTCAGAAATGCTGATTGTACTAATGCCACTCATAAACCATGTTTACACATTAATGAGAAACCTCACTAAGGAAATATCTATTTTATATTGATACATAAAATTGATTTAAAATATTTGTGTAATTAATTTGCCATCACATATATAAAATATATGATTTCAAAACATAATATGGAAATGTCTACTTAAGTTGCCAATAAAGAATATTATTAAGCTGTAGTGTTGGGAGGAGGTGGCCATCAGTTTCAGAATTTTTTTTTAAGAGAGAGAGGGACAGTGAGAAAGAGAGAATCAATTTTATTAGCTTTTCATGGTGCTTTTGTTGCTCCAACACTTAGTTGTGTTTGTGATGCTGGGGTTCCAACCTGCATACACGCACATGCCAGGCAAGTGCCTAACCACTGAACTGCTGCTACAGGCCCTGGTTTTGGAATATGATCAAATAGAGGGATAATATAGCTTTTAGCAATTAGCAAAAAATAATTCATGGCTTGAACTCACTTGCAGAGGAAGAGAGACACACTGAGAATAGAGATGGGGAGAAAAAAAATGAACATAAGTGGGTGAGTGGAAGACAGGTTTTCCTCAAACTTTTTGCCTTGTATTATTTTCCACACAATATGATCTCTCTCTGAAAAGGGTCAGACCACTGAAATAGGTGCTCCTTGGACATTTCAGAGTTCAGAAGTTGACAAAACTAATTGCTTCTTTTTTTTCTTTTTTTTTGAAGGGGAGTCAACCTTACTTGGTTTTTCATCTGGCTTTTATTGCTCCAAAACTTTTGTTGTGTACATGGTGATGGGGTTTGAACTCGCGTCCTTGAGCATCCCAAGCAAGTGGCCCCAGTCCCAGAAACTAATTGCTTCTTATGTAAGTGTATAAACAAATCTGATTTGCTAAGTTTATAAACATTGACTTACTTGGGATAAAGTGTCCTGAGTTTACTTGAAGATTGTTACTGCCACACAATGAAACTGACCACTAGTCTCAGGGCAGCCACAATTTCTTTCCTTTCCTTTTTTATTGTTTCTTTTTCTTTTTTTTTTTTTTTTAATAAACAGAGAGGGACAGTGAGGGAGAGAGAGAGAGAATCAATTTTATTTAGTTTTTCATCTGATTTTCATTCCTCTGACACTTAGTTGTGTATGTGGTGCTTAGGGTTTGAACCCAGGTCCTTGCACTTGCCAGGCACGCATCATAACTGCTGAGCCACTTCTATAGCCCAAGTACAGTTTCTTCTGTAGCTAGTAGAACAATCTCAGTATGGTACAGGACATGTGGTTGAGGAACTCAAAAAGAATTGCTGAGTTCTAGGTACATACTGAAAACTCAGTTGTTGCTATAGTTTGGAAATGGAATGTTTCCCAAAGGCCCATGTGGTAAAGACACAGTCTCCAGTTTAGCAACATTGTGAACTGCTGGGAAATTTTAAGAGGTGGTCCTAGTAGGGAGGTCCACTATGGAATGCCCTTCAAGAGGGCATGGATACATGTGTATCAATTGAGGAATGGATGAAGAAAATGCTCATAGCTGGGTGCAGTTGGGCCTGCAATCCTAGCAACTCAGGAGACTGAGACAGGAGGTTCACAAATTTGAGCCCAGTCTCAGCAACTTAGCAAGGTCCTAAGCAACTTAGTGAGAGCCTGTCACAAAGAAAAAATAAAGAAAAGAAAAAGGAAACACACATATGCATAGTATAATAGCAGAGTTCATGTGAGTCTGAAATACTGCCCTTTGTGGCAATGTAAATCAGCCAGAAACCACAGTAAGTAAAATGAGTCAGGTGCAGAAAGAAAAGTTTCCCATTATCTCCCTTATATGTGCAAACCAAAACATTCATCTCATGGAATTTGCGAATATTATGCTGGTTAACAGAATATACGGACAGTCTGGGTTGTAGGCAGGGAAAGGGATGGAGAAAAGTGGATCTATGGGTATGAAATTATGGTTAGAGTCCATTGTACTATTGCACAGTATGGTGTATAGAGTTAGTAACAATGTACTGCACATTTCAAAACACTAGAAGAAAGAATATTGAATGTTTTTATCTTGAAGAAACAATAAACATTTGAGGAGGTAAATATGTTTAACCTGATTTAAGCATTATGAAATGGATACAACTATTAGGCTTTATATTAGACCCCGTAAATATGTATGATTGTTATGATTTTATTTATCAGTTGGAAAGTAAATTTAAAAAATCAAAAATTTAAGAAACAAGTCAGGAAAAATATTGGATTGTTGTTCATGTGTGGAATAAATTTCAAGAAACTATGAGAAAGAAGAAAACCTACCCAGGACTTTATATATTATCACAGAGAATTATATTTAAATTCTAACTTGAACCAACTTAAACTGTTTTTAAAGCTGTTTTCCTCTACTGTCAAAATGTGCAAATATGGGGTTGGGGATTTAGCTCAGTGCAGAGCACTTGTCTAGCACATGCAAGACCACGAGTTTGGTCCTCAGCCCTAGGGGGAAAAAAAAAGAAAAGAAAAATGTGCAAATATAACAAATAAATGAAAAAATAAATAATTAAATGAGTCAGTCATAATAGGGAAAATATACATGTTTTGGTTTTTACACAGCAAGATACTTTCTACATGCCAATACTTAACTTGTTAAGTGATATTTTAAAGAACTGGGCTTCAAAGAAAAATACAGAACAATATGAACTTATGTGGTTCAAGTAATAAATTAAGAAAATGCCTATTACTTACCTTGCACACAGTAGGTACTCAATAAAGAAAGGCATTTTGCAATGTGTTATTATTTTTGTTATTTTTTTTTAATTAAAGATAATGATTAGAGGACTCTAGAATTTGCTACTTCTCTACTTTTTGTATGATACATACTTAACAACATCTGTTTTATTATTCTCAAACTTTATAATTGGAAGTGCTAAAACATGGGGAAAACTTTTAAAAATGGCAGATGTTATTATTATAATGAATACCCAATATGTGCTAAACAAAGTAGTACTAAAGGCATGAAAATAGGAGAAAAATACAAAGAGAGCTTCAGAAGGAGGACACACTAACATACTTACGTTAACTCCAAAATTTTTAAGATGAATGCCAGCAAACAGGTCTCTGGAAGCATGTTTTGTATATTGATTGTTATTGCATTTAGTTTTTGAATATTTTCTTCTCAAATTTGAAGTGCCACGCTGAGTTAGAGAATCATAGCTTCTCAACCCAAATAGACATCAAATTTTTAAAAACACTTTAATGTAAAATGAACATGTTTTTAGTTGAAATAGATTTATGTACAACTTTAAATTAATATGCCTTTTTTGTGCTTGGGTTACCAAGTAAGAACATCTGTATATATTGCAGAAATACAGATGTAACACCATTACAATAAATTAATCCATTAGTAGCCAGAGTTTAGAAGGATTATATGGAAGGATTAGATGGGGCACACAACCTTTTGTAGTGTTTTCTTAATTATTTGGGTTACTTCACAAAATTTTCCAAATGATCTTTATAAAACTCCCTATGAGATACATCTTTGGTACTTCAACCTCTTAGTTCATGTACCATTGCATGACTATTTGGTATTTAAATATCAAAAAAGAGAGTTTTTCTAAAGATTATTGTTTTAATTCATAGAGGAGCTATCTGCATGTCTATTTTTATCACTTTTACACAATTCCTTTGTGAAAATTATGATAGTTATTTACTCAAAACAAACTACAATGTATTACAATGGTGATCAGACCATTTTTATACAGCATTCATTAATTTAAATTTGTCTATTTTCCCCTAAAATTTTGTACTTTATTTTAATTATTAGGACATATTTGTAAATTGTTACTAAAACGATTTAGTCCACCACCAATATTTCAGAACACATTCTGCTGTGATTTTTCTTTTCTGGGATGCACTACTGGGAAGGAACATGGGAGAAAAGGTAGGATTGTGAGGCTGAGCACAGCAAGGATCTTTATTCTGATCATGGCCATATTGGGAAGGGAAGAACATGTGCCCTAACCTGTTCTTCAACTTTCAAGGTATATTGTGAGCATACTCAGAGAAGCTGCCTCTTGTGTTGCTTTGAAAATTAATTGAATAGCTAAAAGCATTATTTCAGGTTAAAAAATCATTTAATTTGTTATTATAGTTAGAGTAGTCTTGGCCTCTAAGTTAATTTATGAATTATCATAAAGATACCAAGCATGGAGACACACAGGCACACACACACACAAACACACACACACACAATGGAAACTAGAAAAAAAGATAAATATGTAAATGAGCATGCTTAGAAACTTGCCACAGTAGTTCACATAGAATTTTAACTCAATTTTGGCCTCTCCCATGAAGTAATTGGGACATAAAAGAGGTAACATCAATGCATAAAACAGGTGTACTTGAATGTCTATACTATCAAGAAAAAAGGATTAAAAAATTCTGTCAGTATGTTCAGAATTATTGGAACCAAGAAACAAACAAAAATTAATCTTCTCAGAAGAAACTGTTACTAAAAAGGTATGGAATTATACAAACACACACATACCACATATTATATACTTACATACACAGTTTGATACACATGCACACCCAATTTTGAAAATACATAGGCTGGGGCTGGAGTGGTAGTTCAGTGGTTACCATGCTTGCCTGGCATGTGTGAGGACCCAGGTTCGAATCCCAGCACCATGTACACAACGAAGCCTTGGAGCAACAAAAGCCACATGAAAACTAAATAAAAATTGCTTCTTTCTCTCTTTCGCTGTCTCTATCTCTCTCTTTAAAAAAAAATACACTGCCAAAGAGAACATGTTTTATTTACATATTCCCTGATTTTTCTTTTGATAATTGTGCTTATTTTCTTGATATAAATTTTATAAATGAATTGGAGAGAAGTTTGTTTATTTGCATCCACCCCATAAGCATTAAAGGAAATTATCATTGAATTTCACAATGGACCAACTATTTCTATTCCAGGAAAAAGAACAAATGCAGTTTGTCTGTCCTCACCTCTCCGCACCCCACTACTCCCACCAAGCGGCATCTACTCTGGACTGCTGGGATTTTTAGAATTAAAAAGAACCCCAAGTTTTGTCAGGATAGTGAAATAGTGGAAAGAGTGGTAGTGGTATCTGGATATTTTCTTGGACGGTGTCTGGGAGTTAATGAAGATCCAGCAAGTTGTTTCTATAAACAATTATAAGTTTTTATCATATTTAGATATAATGAATCTAATTGTAGATAATCTAACTCAGAGAAGAATGGAATCCACAGATTTGACCGTCTGAAAACATACATCTGAGTTCTTACACATTGTGATTCTGCTTATGAAATGAGCATCTATATAAATATTTTTAAGGAGCATTTCAGTTTCCAGGAATCTTACCCCAGGGCAAAGAGAACACCAGGAAACTGAGACTCCAAATGGCACTCTCTGAAATTCTGAGCCACAGCTCTGCATCAATCGAGATGCCTTCTTTATCTTTGAAATCATACTTCACAATGTTATTCTTCTCACTGAACAATCTATAAAGTGCTGCTCAGATACCATAAGCAACTGTGATAATCATATCTGCTTAAGAATGGTAGAATTACACTTTTTCACAGATTCTCTAAATCTTGTGCCCTGTCAAGTGTTTAAAGTAACTTTGCTCTTCTTTACTCATTAAAGTAACTTACAATTTTGATCGTGAACTAAGTCACGGATCATCCATTACCTACACAGTGAAACATTCAATCCTAGCTTTTGCCTGTGGACCTCACGTAAATTAATTTTGGGAAAAAAAAGTAATTCTAGAAAATAAAACAATAAGGCAGTATTTTAAAATCCATAATATTGGATTTAGAATAGCCCTCCCCAAAAGGGATAAATAAAAATGCTCATTAGCAGTCTCTGTAAAATTAATATTTTAATGAAACAAATATTTTTGCACAATTGTCACTTATTACTGAACTACAAATTATTATATATTCCATTTCTAGTCATTGCTTTGATTTTAGTTTAATTGAAATGACTTTTTAAATTTAGTGTCAATTTAGAGACCTACTGACAGGATAGTTACGCTGACGAGAGATTTCACAGGGACATGGAGAAAAATATTCAATAATAGAGTGTGAAAAAATTGCAACTCATGAGATAGATCACTAACAAATAACACCACGTAACTCTGCTAATAGTCATTTGTTTAATCAGCTACAACGTATTGTCACTCAGTGCAATTTGATTAAAAATTAAAGAAATATAGGATTTGCATATTTTTTCTTTCACCATCATAACGCAAAAATAACAGTATAATTTTGTAGAAAAATAACATAATTTTATTGCATATACAATTTCTATAGGGCCAGTGTGTGGTTCCGTGGGAATGAGTCAGACTCATTTAGTGAAATCAATGGGCATACACCATATGTGATCATAGAGCATTGTATGTATAGATGAGGACAGTCCTTACAACAATCCTAGGTAGTACTATTCCCGTTATAAAGATGAATAAACTGAGGAACAGTAGATAGAAGAGTAAAAAAAAAAAAAAAAAAAAAAAAAAAAAAAACAAAAAAAAAAAACAAAACCAAACAAAGCAAAACTTGTTTATGTAGCTTCATACTCCAGAACTCCCTCTTAATCATTAAAAATCTGGAATTTTGCCTGATATCTGCCCAGGCACTGATGCTCTGGTGTGGGAACACATAATTAGCTTAACAAACAGAAACCTGTCCAGGCAGAGTGTGGGATCTGTATTTCTTTTCACAGTCAAATGTTAAGTAATGTTTAAACAGCTTTCCTCTGAATTTTGGCATTCTGGAGTCAATATAGCACCTTATGTATTTCAAATTTTATGAATACTACTAAATCTTGAAAAGGTCGTGATGTCTTTTACTCCTTATAAACATTAAACCAACCATAAACAAAGGAATACATGAGGTTAAAAAGTACTCAAATGTCAATGTGCTTTACAAACAAGAAGTTAATTGCTTAGGGAGGTAGCTCAGTGGTGGAGCACTTGCCTAGAATGTACAAGGCCCTGGGTTCTAATCAGTAGTGAGAAATACTTGTCTTACATAAATTTTATGACATTTTCCTGTAACATGGGAAAAATAAACAGAAAATTGAAAAATATTACTAGAAATGAGACAAAAGTAGGATTCTGTCATTAACATATCATGTCCCACCATCCTATATAGGACTGAAAACTTTGATCTCATTGGGTTAAGACATGCCTCTGGGATAATGAAATTAAACAGACAAAAAGATAAAACACTCTCAAAAGCATTTGATCAGAATATGAAAATAAAAGAAAAAAAACTCAGTCTTGCAAAAGAATATTACAAAGTGTCATCTTCCCCATTCCATATTAATTCTAATTTCTATCATCTAAGATGGGATATAAACATATCTTGAAATTTGTCTGAAAATATTATACAAGTATTGAAAGATATTTTATTTATCAATAACTTCATTGATAGTTAACATTTCATTCACTCTAAAGACTTTACTTGTAAAGTCTAAACAGTGTTTTAAATGTATACTTTTTTCATTCTATAAATAAAATATTTAAAATAATATAGCATATTTATAAATTAAGTTAAATATAAACTTTTCAGGAATTGAATAAAACTTTTTATAAAACCCAATGGGTTTGGATTTGCCATGTGATGTTAGATCTTTAAAATTTTTGTGTTTTAATATTCTCAATATATTAAGGTAGGGTTTCGAGATCTAAATCATATATTCCAATACTGAAGATCACTGAGTCATATTAATGTGTAGCCAAGTAATTTGAAAATACAATTTTGCTTAACGAAAACAAAACAACAAAAACAAAGGAAAAAAAACCCTACAAATTTAAAGTAATAGATTCTATACATAATTTAGGCTTCATTGTGTATGTTTATCACTTTTGTCCAGTGATATTAAGAATAGGAGGAACAAGGGTGGGGAAAAAGATGAACTCAAAGATGTCATCATGATTCAAGAAAAATGGTGATTGGTGATTTGAGTGACTCACGTTAATTTCTTAGGGATTTATTATATGAAGTTTGAAGATTCTTTAACTTTGTAATACATATTGATTAGTGACTACATGAGATTATTTATTTTAGAGTAACTAAGGTTTGATGAATAATTTTCCTTGTCTTAATATTTAAGCATGTTTGTGAGAATTTCATACATAACATAGTTAATTATTTTATTTAATTCCACACAGCTATATTTAAAACTATATTTACAGTTTTGTAGCTGATTACTAAGAGAAGGAAAAGAAATATAGTTACTTTTAGAAAAAAGAACTCTATTAAAATATTTATATATAAAATAAATATGGATATCCTATACATATCTTAAAAGCTTTTTATGAAATATGAAAATAAAAGATAATAAGGTAACAATAAAGTCCTATTTATAATGTAAACAAAAACAAAACAAATCAAACATAAAAACATTAAACTTTCCATGTAGAAAATTTTAAAATATAATAGATTTTTTTTTAAAGAAAGAGGGACAGTGAGAGAGAGAGAGAGAAAGAGAGAGAGAAAGAGAGAATCAATTTTATTTAGTTTTTCCTGTGACTTCTGTTGCTCAGAGACTTCCTTGTGTACGTGGTGCTGGGGTTTGAACTCATGTACTCACGTATGTCAGGCAAGCGCAGCAACCACTGAGCAACTGTTCCAGCCCCTATATAGATTTTTTTAATACATTAATTTGAAATTCAATTAAACATACAAAATTATTCTTTATCTGATATGAAAAGAAAGGCCTCCTATAACAAAACACTTCAAAAGGCCACAGTTATGAAAAGAGTCTATGAGTTGTTAGCCTCAGTTCAAGCTAGGCTTGGTGGTGCATACCTGTAATCCCAGAGGCTCAGGAGGTTGTGAGGCAGGAGGATTGCAAACTCAAGGCCAGCCTCAGATACTTAGTGAGGCCCTAAATAACTTAGCAAGAGTTATTAGCAAGAACTGTTAGCAAGAGCTGTCTCAATTAAACATAAGAAAAGTGGGTTGTGACTTTGGCTCATTGGTCATGCTCCTGAGTTCAATTCCAAGTGCCCCTCTTTCAAAACAAAACAAAATAAAACTCTTCAGCCCAACCTATTTGAGTGGGCTGGGGGTGGACACGGTAGAGCATTCACCTGGCATGTCGTGGTCCATGGTGTAAATCTCCAGCACAAGAAATCAAAAACAAAACAAAAGTTAAGTAAAACCTACTTGATTAAAGAAATACCTTAAAGCTATATGAGTTAAAATAAAATGATCTTAGGCATCTTACAATCAGTTATACAAATGCAATATATTTTGGAATTATAAATCTATAAATCTATTTACATTAGGAGCTTCTGTTTTTAAGTAACATAAAAAGTATATATATGTATATGTGAATACATATACACATATATATTTGTGTGTGTGCGTGTATATGTGTGGTACAGTATACTCTGATACATGTGCAACATGTGGTTATCAAATCAGGATAATTTTAATTTAAATTTAAGGATTTCAATCTCCTCTCTTGTAGATATCCTTAAATATATCCTACCGTAGATCACTGTAAAGCCCAGTCTCCCTGCTGTGCTGTCTAACACTAGAGAATCTTTCTCCTAGCTGCTTGTAAAGTCTTCCTACTCAACCTCTAAGCCCCTATCTCCACTCAAGATTTAGTAATTACTATTCTACATTTTTAGACCTTGAAGTAATTGTCTTTTTGATCCTGGTTTATTTCACTTAACACAATGTCCCATAGTGCCATACATTTTGCTAAAAATAACAGTTTTCCATTCTTATGGCTGAATAATGCCCCATTGTGTATCTATACCCCAGTTTCTTTATCCATCCATCTGTTGATGAACTCCTAAATTCATTCCACAGCTCAGTTCTCATGAATAATTCTCTCATAAACTAGAGGTCAGATATCTCTTTGATATACTGATTTCCCTTCCTGTCTATTTAACTGGGATCATATGTTATTTTGAATTTTTTGAGGAAACTACATACTGTTCTCATGATACCTCCATTAATTTACACTTCCACCAGTGCATAGTAGTTCCTCTTTTTGCATCATCCCCAGTATTTGCTATCCTTTAATTTTATGAAATTGCCATTCTGAGGGCTGGATGATGTCTTATTGTTGTTTTGATTTGCATTTTTCTGATTGGTAGTGATGCAGAAGATTTTTTATACATTTTTGGTAATTTTTATTCCTTCTTTTGGTGAGGATTCAGACCATTTCCTATTTTAGGTGGAAAATTTTGTTTTGTTGTAGCTGTTGCTGAATTTTTAGGGTGATTTATGTATTCTGAATAGTAATCCCTTGTAAGATGTGGTGTTTGGAAACATTTGCCTCTACCCCATAGGTTTTCTCCTCACCCTTATTTCCTGTTTCCTTCGCTGTGCAGAAGATTGTTAATTTGATATAATCCTAACTGTCCTTTATTATAGTTCCTGCTTGTTCTTTTGGAGCTCTAGTTTCAAAAAGAATATTACATATAATAAAGTTTAGAAGTGTTTCATCCATTTTCTTCTAGTACTTTCACATTTTCAGGTCTTACATTTAAGGCTTTGATCTATTTCTTGTGAGCTCTAAAGTCAATATTCTGCCTATGCACACCCAGTTTTTCCTGCATCATTTAGTGAAGACACTGTCCTTCCTCCACTGTAGGATTTTGAAACTTTTGTTGAGTATCAATTTGCCATATATATATATATATATATATATATATATATAGAGAGAGAGAGAGAGAGAGAGAGAGAGTTTATTTCTGGGATTTCTATTGAATAACATTGGGCTTTGAGTTATTATTTTATACTAATATTATATTGCCTTGATTATTGTAGCTTTATAGTATGTTTGATGATCAGATGCTATGATACTTTCAACTTTATCCATTTTGCTCAAGATTGCTTTTTTTTTTTTTTCAAGCCTTTTATGTTTCCTTATAAATTTTAGGACTTTTTTCCATTGGTGTGAAGAATGATGCTAGTATTTTGCTAGGGATTATATTGAATCTGTAAATCACTTTGGAGAATAGGGGCATTTGAACAGTCTTAACTCTTCTATTGAATGAACATGAAAGGCCTTCCCATTTTTTTTGTCTTCTACAATTTTTTCATCAGTGTATTATAATTTTATTATAAAGAGTCTTGGCATTTTTGTGGTAATTATTCTTTAGTTATTTTATTTTACTTTTGTAGCTACTTCTAATGGAATTGTTTTCATTAATTCTCAGAAATTTTGTTATTAGTATGTAAAAATGCCACTGAGTTTTGTATGTGGATTTTGTAATTTATTAAATTTGTTTTTCATTTCCAAAGTCTTTTGGTATAGTCTTCAGGCTTTTCTGTATGTAGAATCATAGCATGTATAAACAGATAATTTGACTCTCTCCTTCCAATCTTCACACCTTGATAGCATTTTAAATTATAAGGAATAGATATGTTCTAACAAAATATAATAATAACATTAACTTTTGAAGAAAATAATTTACCAAAATCTAAATCAAATTTCATAAGTTATCATAAATTAAACATGAAAAATGAAACCATGTAACAGGAAAACATGGATGAATGCTTTTTTATTTTTTAAGAGAGAGAGAATCAATGTTTTATTTAGTTTTTCATGTGACATTCATTTTTGCAATACTTTGTTGTGTATGTGTTGCTGGGGTTTAAACCCACACCCTCATGCATGCCAAGCAAGCACCATAACTGCTGAGTCACCCCTCCAGCCTTTGATGAATGCTTCCAAACACAGAATAGGAAGATTTTTTTCTGAGTCAAAACCTATCAGGTCTGAAAAGCAAGAAGTTAGATAGGAAATACTGATTTTGACTATATTCAGCATAGGATATTTTCCGAACAAAGACACAATGAATGATTAAAAAATTAAATTTCCAGAAAAATATTTTTAATATATTTGGAAAAATCTGATTTTCTAATTAATCAAAGGGAACAAAATACAGCAAGGAAGATGTGGATCAAAGAAAGAACACAACTACTGATAACAATGAAAAACTCAACTCACCTTTACTTGAAGAAATTTAAATAATAATAATGAGGATACACTTTTTTAGTCATTCTGGAAAATTATAACTTGTTGATTATTCCAAAGTAGAGGTATAAAGTTGGCATATTCAAATACTGTTGTTGGCAGTATTTGACAGTCTGGAGTTTTCTGTCAAAATGTTTGTGGTAATATAAATCATTATGCATTTCTTACAGAAATGTATTTTCAAAAGATACATTTATGATTATTTTCTTACAATATTTTAAAATCATTTTAAAAGGAATGATTCAAATTTCCATTAGCATAAAACTGGTTGAATAAAGACACTAACATGCTAGAACTCTCAGATAAAAATGAAAATAATGAGAAATTTATATGTGTTCTGAAACTGGGAGTTTTGAGATGTATCAAAATTGCAAAGAAGAAAAGTGGAAAGATTACACAACGAAAACTTTTGTAAATACAATGGTAATTCTTGGAAATGGCTTCATGTACCATATTAAATATGTTACTACTTGTACAGATATTGTAGGTACAAACAATGAGTATAATTGTATTTAAGTCTCCCTAGGTTGAAATTATACTAAACTGTTAGAACAAAATATACGACATCTTTTCAATTGGTCTAACTTCCGCATTAAAAGTTGTAGTATCCCTAAGACAAGTACTCCAACTGCAGTTATTTATTCTCGTTAATTTGTTTTCCCATATTGTTCATTATCACTTTCTCACATGCTCTGTAATTTACTTATTTATTCAATTACCTCATTCCAGCAGAGAATTTTGTCTCTAATTTATAAAAAAATGCCTGGTGTCTCTGAACATGAAGTAAACATTTGGTTAATAAATGAGTCATGTCACTCGGCGGCTCAGAACCATTTACATTTATAGTGCTGGTTATAAGATCTTGAGCAAACTGCTTCAGTTTCTATCCAAAATCAGTGCTCAGCAATTTCATGTTAACTCTCTGCGTTATGGCTCTACTGTCCTCTATTTTTGTTGGTTTGTGTTTCTATCTACAGCTACTAGATTCTGTTACTCTTGCTTCAAACATTTTTCACAGTGATTGCATTTAAAAAAAAAAACTAATCTTGCAAATATCAGCTTATAGTTGTCCTAGAGAAAGTTATTCTGGCCTCTTAGTGCTTAAAATTAGAATTATTTCTTTCCTTATTTTAGTTTAATTCAGAAATTTGAGCTTTTTTTCAAATTACGTCTTTTTCTGTGTTTGCTGATTGAGTATTGGTTTCTTTTCAGACAAGGGTGCTAGCTTAATTAGAGCTCTTGAAAAACATCACATTGCATTCAAATTTTGATATGGTGATGTCCACATAGTATTTTCAATGAATGCATATTAATTAAGAAATAAAAGTATTATATTTTTCATCATTAATAAATCATTGTAAAATAGAACAAATGTTAAATTGTTAAATAGAACAATCATTGTTAAATAGAATAGTGCCTCATGATATATATGCACCACAAGGCTCTGTCAAAGCCTACTCTCTCTCTCTCTCTCTCTCTCTCTCTATATATATATATATATATATATATACACACACACAAATATATATTTACATATATATATTTACATACACATATATATAATTTACTTTTATTGGTTCTTTTTAGTATGCATAATAATAAGTTTATTTTGACATAAATATAAAAGCATGGAATATAATTTGCTTTAATTCAGTCCCTAGTATTTCATCTTTCCTTCTCCTCCTCTCTCCCCCATTTCCTTCCCATGTAGTTATTTTTTAAGGAATTAATTTATCTCATTCAGCCCTTAGATTTTAATCTCTACTTCACATCAATTCAAGGTAGAATCTCATTTAGTTAAGAATTCATGAGCCCTCAAACAGCAGTTATGAAAATAACAATAAATATGTAATTGTAATACTGATATCTACATTTTCATTCTGGGCTCTAGGCCAATTGTTTTATGTATTTTATCTCATTTGATTGTCACATTTATTTTACAATGAGCACATCATCCTAATTTTAAAATAACAAATTTAATAAACAACTTGTTCTTGTTCAGAGTCTAATGAATCTCAGAACTGATTTTACTTGTTTAACTCAAATCACTGTAAGATTACAAATTTATGTCTTTTCTTGGAAACTGTCACTAATATCCATGTCCTCATCCAAATAAAATGGCCAAATTTTAGCCATCTTTCCAGTGGTCTTTACTATCATTTCCTAAAGTTCCCTGGATTGTTTTTAAGGATAATGAAAAATGGAGATGATATATATATATTCAGTTTCTTAATTAGCCATGGTCCAATGTGAGATGCAAGAATGGAAATAAAATATGGAGAGTCATTCTCAATTTTCAAAGTGGATGGGAAAGGTGAATCTATAAGAACTGGGAACGCATTTTCATAATTTTAAGAAAGTCACATGGACAATGTTCAAAGAAGCCAAATAATAAAGTTGATTATATGGTATAATTATGATATTGCATAGCACCAATGAAACTATTGGTTCTAATTGTCCTGTGTTTCTTGAAAACCCCAGTGGTTTCATTGTAGAGAAGAGGACAAGGACGTTGGTTTGGGAGATGAATCATAATAATACACTGAGAAAAAAATAGTCCACAACAAAATACTTCAAGCAACAAAATACATTAAAGTATGTATAAGATTATAGAAAGTTAAACCAAATAGATCACTATGAATATTTTAGTGTTTCAGAGTGAAAATATTAGAGACTTTATGTTAATAAGAAACTAACAGAACAAAAGGAGAAGTTTAAGATATGGGAGAGAAAGTGAATATATTTAGTAGAACCTGCCTCAGTGATGAATGGCAAGTGTCATTCAGATAATGTGTTGGTTATATTGAATGAAGATAAGAGTACTTAAGAAAGCTAAAACAGGGATATTCATCTCTATGTACACGTGGTAAAAATAATTTGAAATAATTTGATATTTTTATATTTTCTTTTAAATGGTAAATCAAAATCATTTGCTGGTGATGATATAAAAGTTCAGTTGATGAAATGCTTGAATATTTCCAGAGATCTTTGGAAATACTGAAAAATACATTAAGATTATATGAAACTATTGTAATATTACACCTTTGGGATTCACAAAAATAATTGTGTTAAATTCCTGGATATGTGGTTTTTACACTTGCAGTTTACTAAAACCTAGAAATAGAGATCAAGATTTCTGGTACTGATTCAGAGTTTGAGGTTTGGAGGGCAATTATGAAATAATGTTAAGTACAGTAACAGGAATGAGAATATCGAAAAACTGAACTGATTTATGATGATATAATTTATTCAATCTATATATGAGCCAAAGGGGAAATCCTGTATCTTAATTATGCTGTTTGCTTCCTGTTACAGCAGATTTCCTTTCAAATGAACCTGATATTTCAACTCTCTATGCATTTCTCTTTCCTTGACATCTGTATTTCAGGACTTAGTTATATTGAAACAACCGATAATGCATGAGTGCTTCCAAACATACATTGTATCCTACAAATATACACAATTGTGTCAGTTAAAAACAAACTACAAACAACAATAGTAAAACTACTTCATATCCCCGGTCTTCATCTACCACAAGCTTCAGAACTGTTTTCTATTTGCCCCTACTCAAAATTATTTCTCATTCTTCATGACAGCAAATTCAATTTATTTTAATAACTTATAAAACTGCTCACAAACTTTTAATAAAATTATAGGAGGACACTGTTTTATTAGACTATGCTTCTGCACAGACTAGGGCAAAAATCGAACTGGAGGCCCTCATACTAAAGTTCCATGTTGGAGCTTGAGCGGTGGCTCAGTGGTTTCGGTGCTTGCCTGGCAAGAACGAGGACCCGGGTTCAAACCCCAGCACCACGTACACAACTGAGTGTTGGAGCAACGAAGGCCATGTGAAAAACTCAATAAAGCTGTTTCTCTCTTTCTCTGTCTCTCTCACTGTCCCTCTCTCTTTAAAAAAAAATAAAATAAAAAATAAAGTTCCATGCCACCCACTTAAAACTAAGATTTTTATTTGATTGAGATTGGGAGAGTTTATTTGATATATTACAAACAGAAATAAATGACAGCCAATTTCCTAAGCAAGCTAGTTTTAATTGGCATGATTATGAATTTTCTTCTCCATTAACCCCCACACTGAGAATAACCTGAAATGATCTGATGCTAACTAGCTGTTTGTTTTCTTATTGTTCTATTGCCTTGTCCCTGACTTAGAAAAAGCATAGCTGAAATGACCAATCTGGGTTGTTTTTGTTTCTGCTTTCTTCAACCACTTCTCTATATAAAACAAACCCATTTTGCTCAAATCATCAAAATACTTAATTTATGGAAACAAAAATGTTCAATTCTAGTATTTGAAATGAAACAGGCTAAGTTTATGAATCAGTTGTAGAGTGCATTCCTAGCTGGAGGGATTCCTTGGACTGGATTTCCAGCCTAAATAAATAAACAAATAAATTGATACATAAATATGTTAATAAAAAGTAAAATAAAAATACAGGAATTGAAATTATTAAACTAAATTGTGAAATTGTCTTTAGACATGACAACTATTAAAATGTTGTGCATATATATGAATGCACACAGATAAACGCATACATTTTTCACAACTCTGAATCTGCTTACTTACCAATCTATCATGCCAGAGGAAGTCACATGGATATTATAGCAGAGTTCATTCTCACACAAATTCCAACATGCTGTTATTTATTTATTTTTATCTTAATTTATTTTATTTATTTTTGATGAATATTAAATATACAGAATGGTGACTTTTGTTGTGGCTCATTACATGAGTGGAACAAATTAATTTCCCATTACTGATGTTTACCTTCCCAACCTCCCTCCCCATCCCTTTCCTCTACAATGATAATCTCCCTTTTATATTCCTGTTGTCTGTTTTTTTCATTCCTCTCATTTTCACATATGTGAGAAAATATCTTGTTTTTCTCCAATGGAATACCTTGTCCTAATGAGAAAGTTGGTGTATTAGCATGTTTTAAATCCAGATAAGATGTAATGTTTTACAACCTAATACTTTTTTTTAGAGATATAGTGGGAAGGGGAA
>PVKS010027036.1:0-27975 GCA_004027875.1 Aplodontia rufa | reverse complement strand
TAGAAAGAGTTTAAGGACATTTCTATTTTTTTCCCCAAGTAAAGCTACTTTGGGAACTCACACTAGCTCAAGATCCATACCAGGAGATACCTACTTCATTTCCTCATTTCCTAATTTGAAGAAGGACCTTCACCATCCACACTAAAATTAAGGCTCAAGCGCCACTTCCCCTCTCCCCAACTCATTCCCGCTGACTCCAGGCTCTGCTCCTCCAGCTCTCACACCCATTCTCTGCAGTCTAGCTGGAGTGGTCTTTCTAAAATCATTCTGCCTCTTCCAAATTTTTTAACATCTTCTCAATTGCTTTTTTTTTTTTTTTTTTTTGGTACTTGGGGTTGAACTCAGGGGCGCTTTATCACTGAGGCACATCCACCTCTTTCTTATATCTTATTTTGGACAGGATCTTGCTAAGTTGCTGAGGACCTCACTAAATTGCTGAGACTGGCTTTGTGCTTGTGGGTCCTCCCACCTTAGCCTCTAAATCACTGGGATTACAGGCTCTGCCACCACTCCCGGCTTCTCAATTGCTCTTTAAATAGAGTTCACATCCCTTAAAATGGCGTACAAGACTCAGTGGAATCTGACCCCTGCCCTTTTGTCTGGTCTTATTTGCTGATGCTTCACAACTGTCCCACCCCATCCCCTTGTTCCATGACCCACCCATAGCAAACTTCTTCCATTTGTTCCTCTTTTCTCCAAGTTGTTTTCCCTGCTGAGAAGAGTTTTCCCTTCTCTTTTACAGACTGACTCCTATTTATCCTTCTGGACTCAGTCTTGAGAAGCCTTCTAGGCCAGCAGTCTCTCCTCTGTGCTATCATGGCAGGAAGCAGCACAGGTGTTCTTGTGTACACCCCCACCCCTGTGTATAAGCTCCAGGGGGCAGAAACTTCTATGTCATCTGTGTTAGCCACATGTGAGTCATGGGAAGCACACAAAGACAACCTTTGGAATCCATGAGTTGTCTGATGTCATCACTGGGAATTTTGAGATACATGGTGAGCAAACTAGAGCCCAATAGAAGCATGGTCATCTTCCTCTCCTCCCACAGAATGGATCTGCAGGCTATCAGACCGACCTTAACATGCAGACCATCATTTCACTCAATAAAGTCATTCAACAAATATACGGAGGCACAAAAAAGAAAAAGAAAAAACATTTATTATGGAAGAGCTGAAACATTCAAAAGTAGAGATGACAGCATAATGAATCCTTGTATATACAACATGTCAACATATTTCTAAGCCTGTCTCATTCCTGTCTCCCTCACACTTTCTGCTGTCCACTAGGTTGCTATAAGGCAAAACCAGATCTCCAATTGTTTCATCCATGAATCCCATCTGAAGGAAAAGGTCTTTCACATGGACTTGGAGAATGGATAGGCCATAGACAGGTGGGGAGGGGGGCAGTGTGGCGCCCTAAAGTGGAACAGAAGCTCAACGCAAGATTCAGACAGAAAATGAAATGCATGTAGAGTCACAAGAGCTATGTGTGACTGATAGACCGGGGGACAGATCTGGTGGAAATGATTATAAAAAGCCTCAAATACCAGCCTGAGGGTGTGGGCTCCTGGGAAGAACATTATAGGAGGCCAATGCTTTGGACCTGTCTCCTATACTGGGTCCCAAGAGACTAAAAGAGAAATAAAAATGGAGACATTTGTGCTAAAGTTTCTTGTCATCAAACTGAAATTAAGATCGTATCTGCCCTGAGACTTTAGGAGAGATTATATCCAAATTTCCCTAACAGGCTATTTTCAAATGTCATGGTAATGAAATTCCCTCTATCTTAATCCCTGCACAAAAAAGTAACCTGAAATAACTTGATGTTCACCAATCCGTTATTGTTCTATTGTTCTGTCTCTGTCCTACCTCACCAGGCAAGTAGCTCTGAAAGGAGGGATTCAATTTTTCTTATTTCTACTTTTTTTTTTTTACAGTCCTTTCCTGTCCTGGGAGAAGACAGGTCTCCAGAGAAGGGTTCCAGGAGTTCACAGAGAGAAGGTGGCCCTTGACTCAGAACAAGCAGGGTCTTGAATACCTGACAAAAAGAATTTCAGCATGTGCCAGTCAAAGGCATAGGCATAGGCTTATTTAGGAAAGTAGATAGAAGGTCAAGGGAGAAGAGGGAGGGCACAATCGCAAAAGAGAAATGTCTTTGTGGCTTTGGGGTAAAGCACAGGAGGCACCCAAGGGCGATGCAGGCTATCTCCAGAGGGAGAGACGGCAACCTGCTGGTGTGGGGTGTGATTTATGGAGGGCAGGTGCTAGAGACTGCACGAGACGTGGAGGCGGGGTGGAGCGGCACCAGTTTTTCTTTTGCTTGCGCATTTCCCTCATTTTACAAGGGCATGGGCCAAGGGCTTGTAGCGAAGATTTACAACTGTGATTTCTGCATCTCAGCGTCTCCCGGGTGTTTTCCTTTAAGATTCAGGAAATCTCTCTCTTTATCCTTAAGCCCTATCTTGTATCGGTGAAACAACCTCTTTGCTCAGCGCATGGGAACTGAATGAAATGTTGCCTGATTCTAGAATCAAAAAGAAGATCTTTAAACTGAATTGTAATATTTTTTGACAGAAGATTTAATTAAATATTCATAGAAGGTTCTAGGTGAGACATGCGTCCAACAGTGTTTGAGAAATAATCCTCTAGGGTGAAAGTAGGCCCTGGGGACCTAAGAACAGAAAATTAACAGAGAGCAGGAGCATAAAGGGACCTGTCATTACAATTCAGCACAGCAGGGCACAGTCTATCACGGTGACAGCAGACATGGAGAGGACAGATGGGCTAGGGTGCCTCCTTTAAGTTGAAGGCACAGAATTCACGGCCTGGCTTCAGAGAGCGGATAAGGACAGGAAGAGATGATTCAGTGCTCCACCTGGACAACTTGGAGACCGGAAGCATCTTCCCTATGCCAAAGAGAATGGGAGGGGAATCTCCTGGGGAGATTTTAAATTTTATGTTGGATTTGGTAATGGGGTGCACGGATGTATCTAATAGTGTGTTAGAGGTGCAGGATTGGACCTTAGATGCAAGTGGGATATAGGTTCCCCTTTGTCCATCTCAAATTAATAGTCAAGGTCAAGGACCTTTAATAGTTTTAATTTATAGGAAAACCAAGGGAAAGAAGGATACAAGAAGAGAAGGTAGAGGAAGGGAAAAGGGAAGGGAGGGGAGGAGAGCTCAGGGGACTTGGGGAGGAGGAAGAAAAGGAGTAAGGAGGAAAGAAAAAGGGCAAGTGAGAGAAGAACTATGGCTAAACTGGAGAAGGTACAAAAACCGGGATAGTAAAATGATCTCAAAAGTCAAAGAGAAGCGCCTCCCTGAAGGAGAAATGTTGGTCATTAGACTGAGGTGGCAGGAAAGCCCCACCAAATCTGCATGATGTCATGTACTGTACATTCACGGCACACACAAGGCCACATTCAGTCTGTTGACCTTGAGGGCAGAGCACAAGGCTCATTTATTCGCCAGTCCTCCTCTCTGAAGAGAGGCCTGTACTGGAAGAGTTTTAATTCTTGAATCAGCTAGTTGTTAGCGGCCTCGTGGAATGAGCTAGTTTTCAGACACTGAACGTTTCATTTCTGCTTATAGACACTACAGTAAGTGAAGGTGGCTCGAGAGAAAAGTGGGCCCCCATTTGGTGTCAGGGGTGGATCCACCAGTGAAGATCTAGCCCAGTTTGGAAAGGATGAGCTGTGCACCCAACCCAAGCTGTGGTTCAAACACAACTTGGGTGCCTCCTCCAGTGACTTCAGGAAAAATCAGTCTAGCATACAACTTTGTTAAACAACTGCTTAAAATAAATTAAATCATATTAATCATGGGAAATTTCATCATGGCATGGCTTAGGTGGTGGCGACATTATAAATACAAACAGAAGGAACATCTAAAAAAAGATTAAGAAATATTGGAATTTGTCTCTGTGTTACCAGAATTGTATGGAAGAGAGGTGCGTAGGTTCAGGAACACTCTCTGTGACGTTACAGAGCACAGTGAGTTATAGAGAAGACAGTAATAATAATTAACCAAGTTATTTTCCCCATTTAAATTTTCTTTGGGAAGTTTCAGGTTTTTTTCTTTTATTATCCTATGTTTACTGATTGATTTTTTTGTTGTTGTTTCTTTTTGAAACTTTGATTATTAAGAAATAATTTAGACTTTTTATTACTCACCAGAAATGTATCTTTTTATTTTTCAAAGCCCATAATGATAAATATTCTCAAATTTGGAAGCAGAAAGAATAATACAATGAACTTATCTGGACATATTACCTGTTTTTGACAACTTATCAGCAATTTACCATTAAAAAAATGATTATCTTGTTTTTTTCTACACACCCACTTTTCTTTTTTTCCTGAAACATTTTAAAGAAAACCACACGTATCACGTTCATTCCTCTATAGACTTCAATGTGAATATCTCTTCTACCAATAAGAACTTTTTTTTGATAAGAACTTTTTTTAAAAAAGATGGCAAACATGCCATTAGGATAGTAATATAACTTAAAATAATTTCTTTATGTAGTCAAATATTAAATCTATATTCAAATTTCCCTAATTATGTCAAGGATGCATGTTATAGTAGTTTTGTTTAAATTGAGATTCTAACAAAGTTCACATATTGGATTTTGTTGTTTTTTCTTTCTCTTTTTTTTTTTTAAGAGAGGGACAGTGAGAGAGAGAGAGAACAGAATAAAAAAAATTTTTTTTTAAAGACAGGAGGAACAGTGAGTGAGAGAGAAAGAATCAGTTTTATTTAGTTTTTCATTAACCTTTGTTGCTCTGACACTTAGATGCATGTGTGGTGCTGGAGTTCAAACTCTGGTCCTTGAGCCTGCCAGGCAAGCTCCATAACCACTGCTCCACCCCCATTTTTTTTTAAATTTCAATTTTTCATCTAGTTTTCATTGCTCCAACACTTTGTTGTGTACGTGGTACGGGTACAAAGCGATGTCATTGTGCATGCCAGGCAAGCACTGTAACCGCTGAGCCACCACCATTCCAGCTCCCTTGTTATGTTTCTTAAGTATGTTTGTATTCTCCAAAAATTCATCCCCCTGTTTTTATTTTGCCATTATGTTTTGGAGAAACCGGATCATCTGGCGTGTAGAATATCTCAGTCAGGAATTGGCTCATTGATTCTTCATTGGTTTTATTTAGAATGTACTATTATTCTTATTTTCCAAACACTGGCAGTAAAACCCACTGGCATGGTAAGGCTAAGGTTTAATTTTGTCAGACAGGGGTGCTTCCTGGGTAGTGCTACCTGTTGTAGGACATCATCCTATGGTCTAGTTGTCCTACTTTTCATGATTGATCAGTAGGTGAAGTGACAGCGCCCAACACTTGTATTGTGAAGTTCTTCAGTTTTTAACCTAATTGCTTTAGCAATCACTGATAAGTGCTCCTAGATCCACTTTTCATTAGGGGATCACACAGTGATGAATTTCTAATTCCATTGTTCTTTCCACATCTATTGGTTGGATTACTCCATGAAGAACTTTCTCCTACAAATAGTCTAGTTACCCTGAAATACAGTATGTAGAGGAAAAGTGGATAAATCCTTGAAGTTTCCCTTCCCATTACATTTATGGAACCACAACAACCTACAAATACAAACAATTAGGTATTTTTTTAATCAATGTAAATTCATGACTTTTTGGATATCTGATATGTTTTTTTATCTTTTCTTTTTTATGCTCTAATTATCCCATTTTTGGCCCATGGGAGCCTTCTAAAGGTGGCTTTTGAGTCCTTTTGATCTGATCTTATTTGTTTTGTAAGGCCTTCTCTTTGACACAAAACAAAGTTCCAGACTCACCTTTAATTTCCTGCTTTAGACTCTTGGAATCAGAAATGTATCCATAGAGCTCTGGTTCATTTTACTGGAGGGCATTTAGAGAACACACCTAGGTTGATATTTCATCTAGGCCTTTTTCAAGGAAGCTAACAAGGAAATAGCTTTTTACAAATTTATTTTGGAGACAAAATGAGTTCATGTTGATATTTATTTCCTATATAAATGTGAGGCCTGGGGATTTTTAGATTCTATTTTACACTCTTCTTTGATTTTATACTTATTTCAGTAATCTCACTATTACTAGTAATACATCTTTTTTAGTATCGCTTATATTTGAAGCAACAGCCAATGTTCAGCATATACTTGAGAAAACCTGAAAAGTTAAAACAAAACAATAAAGTATTGAAAGAAAACATCAATGCAAAAAGGAACTGTAAGTAATAACCCTAGACACATAAGAGAAGATCCTGACTCCATGGAATTATTGCAAAGAAATCTCAACCTGTGTTTAGTGGTCTTATTGGAAGTCACGTGGTCCTATTACTTTTAAGCTATAAGTGTGTTTCGAGGTACACATAGCTAATAAATAATTAGGTTAATAGCATAGAAACCAAGCTTTTCAGCACAAGAAAAACAAAATATGAAGCAAAAGCCATGTAGTCATGTATTTAAATGGAAATGCCAATAGAAACTCAGTTTTTCTCATTTTCAAAGACATAAATATTTTCCAACTGTTTACTCTGAATAAAACCACAGAACAATGACAACTCAGTAGCTAAGAACATCCCAGACAGAGATGGTGGTCTTTAAATACCATTTCCCAATTTAAAAAAACTAGGGCTCTTTGGAAAAAACACCACAAGAATGCCATAAGCCAAATCTGGAATATGGGGAATTCTACAGAACCTATGACCTTAATTTCCACAAATGAAGAGTATGAAAAAAAGAGACAGGAACTAATGTGTTGTGTGTAGACTTTGTTTGGATCTCAAACAACCCACAACAAAAGATATATATTTTAAACAACCAAGGAAAGTACAACACTGGGTATTACACCTTATGAAAAAATGACTACTTTTGTTGCATATGATAGTAGCATTGTTATGTTTTAAGTCTCTGTGTGCTAGCAATATATTTCGAAGCTTTTATAGATGAAATTATGTAATATTTGGGTTTTGCTTTGATATACCTAGACAAAAATGCATAGGACGCAAGCAGAACAAATTTGGCCAATGTTGGTAAGTATTGTAAGTTCACCACACTATCATCTCTAGTTTTTGTATGTTTGAAAATATCCTTTGAAAAAAAAAAGGAGAGATTTTAGCATAAGAAGGCTTTACAAAGTAATTAATTAATTAACTAAGGGAGCATTAGACGAGAGAGAATCCAGCACAAATCCCATGGGTCAGGGTTCGAAGCCAGCAGGATGTGCCTGGAATTCCCCCAGTGACCCTGTTCAGGACCTGAAGGCAGCTGCAGAGGCCTCTCTACCTTCCTGTCCAGGGCATGGATGAGTCCGAGGCTCTGGTTGTAGGATCCTTGTGCTGCAGGCTGCGCCTTCAGTCCCCTAATTCACAGAGCTCTTTTGGAGGTTGACTGAATAGCTGGTCACATTCTCCACATTTTTATGCAGATGACATTGCAAGCGGTGGATGCTGGGGGCTGGGGCAGCTGATGTGGAAATCACTAAGGGCAGACCAAGAAAAAACCTCCCTGAGGGACATCACAGGAAGCCAACCCAAGAGATGTTTTGTGAAACTCAGTGCAGCAAACAGTTCAGATCCCTTCTGGTTCATTCTTGCACCATGGCTGTGAGCCTCAATTGCACTGGAGGGTCCCTTTCTCCAGCCTCTGTTTGTCCCACCAGCTGTTTTTCCACCTCACCCACCTTAGCAACAGAAGGACTCCACTCCCTTTAGAGAACTCCTGGTGTTTCCTGGTGGCTGGCGATGATTCATTTTCACTCCCTTGAATCTTCTCCATGGCCAGATCATTGTTTCCCACATCCTTCCCACCCACGAGAAAGAACAAAAGGCGCTATTTGGTCATTTGGCTGGAGCTATTGCTGGACCATCTCATCCTACACAGGGCCTGAGCTAAAGGTTCCTCTAGCTCTCTTGGTTTCCCCTAAGCAAGAGATTTGGAGAGAAATCGTTTTTTGTTTTTTTAAAGAAAGAGAGAGGGTCAGTAAGAGAAAGAGAGAATCAATTTTATTTAGTTTTTCAGGTGACTTTCATTGCTCCAACACTCCATTCATATACTTGGTGCTGGGGTTCGAACCCGCATCCTTGTTCATGCCAGGCAAACACCGCAAGCACCGTAACCACTGAGCCACCGCTCCAGCCCCTGGCAATAAACTCTTAACAGTAGGATACATTTGCTTTCCAGTTGAAGTGATGCTTTATATGATTCATCTGTTCCCTCAGATTTCCAGTTATAATCATGAAATCTGGCCTTTGCCCCTGATACAAAACGCTTGTGTTTATAAGAAGTAACCTAAGTAACCCACCACATTTTCAGAGCAGGAAACGTGCTTCCTGTCCCCCGAGTTTGTAAATGCAGCAAGATAAAATTTCTCTCTCCAGCCATGCTTGAAAACTTGGTGTAGTTGAAATCAGTGCCAAATAAGGCAGATTGGAATGAGTTCCAGCTCTGAATTCCATCTTCCTAATCATGTGCCAAACCATGGCCAAATCAACGGGACCTTTGGTTACATTTTATTTCTTCAGAGAAAATCAGATTCATTTTAACCAATATGAAGGGCAAGAAAGTGACCTCAGTTAGCCAGAGATAGACTTCCCGCAGATGGTAAGTAGATCCTCGGCATCACAGAACATTAAGGATAGGCAGGACATCTCTCCTTTCACAGGTGAGAAAACTAAGTTTAAAGGGTCAGATTTTGCAGCCTGCGCCTGCAGAGGTAGTAAGTGAAGGCTTTCGCCATGTTTGGCACAAAAGATCCAAATCCCACCATTTCACTCATGTCTGCTACAGAAACGCTTTCCTTGCAGGTCCTCGCCTCTTCTCTGGCCTCTTCTCATCCCTTCCACACACCCTCCCGGCCACAGTCACCGTCTCTGCAGCACAGCTCTGATTCTATCTCTCCTGGCACTGAACTGCTTCCCTGGGGCTACTCCAGGTGACATTTCAGTTGAATCTCAACTGCATGCATGTAGCCTGCTTAGCAGCTGCTCTGGAGCAAACTCTGGGCTTACCCGTGTCTTTTCCCACGTGGCCTTCTCTGCCTATCTTTTAGAGGCTCCATTAAGAGACCACTTCCTCCACAACCTCTTCCTCCATTCTTGGAAGTGAGAACTGACTTCTCTCTCTTCTCCCAGCACTACATGCAGTGAACATCTAATCTAGCAGGCTCCACATTCCACCTGGTGTAATATTGTAGTTCATTATGAACATTCTTCTTCCCTTAAGGCAGAGATGAGATCTTATATATAGCCCTGATAATGTTATTTGCTCAAAGTAAACATCAGAAGAAAATTTTGTGAAATTAGGTCGAAATCCACTATCTTTGGAATCCCAACAGCATTTAGACATATAATTATAGAGCTGAAATTTGGTATCTTGTCTGTATCTATCCTTTTTTTTTTTAAAGATTTTTTTCAGAGAGAGGGACAGTGAGAGAGACAGAGAAAGAGAGAAACAACTTTATTGAGTTTTTCACATGGCGTTAGTTGCTCCAACACTTAGTTGTGTACGTGGTGCTGGGGTTTGAACCCGGGTCCTCGTGCTTGCCAGGCAAGCGCCGAAACCGCTGAGCCACCGCTCCAGCCCCTGTATCTATCCTTAATGGTTTTAGGTACACCATATTATCTCCTACAATGTTTCATGGATAAAAATGGCTTCCTTAGATCATGCTCAGCAAAAAGTTCAACTGAACCTTGAATACTTAGTATGCAGGAAGCACTATTCCAGGTTGATGCAGGCATTATGATTGGGGTGTTCCATTGGGGTCCAGGTCCTTGGTGTCCTGAACAAAGAATGGGGCAGGACACACAGAAATAACAGGCAAAGTACAGATTTATTGAAGGTGAAGTGTTTAGTAGCATTCCATAAGTTAGAGCAGAGAACAAGAAGGAAAGAGAGGCTTAAGACCCATACGTCTGGAAATTAGTGTCTCATATGCTGAGCTATGAGACATTCTCTCCCCTTTAGGGACCAGACTAAAGACTTTATCCCACTTGCTCCCCTTGGTTACCTTATAATATCTGATTAGAATAGTGTCCAGTTTTCCCCCATTGGTTACATTAGAAAACCTAACTAGAGTACTATCCCCTTTGCCCCTATTTTTTTTGAATACTGAACCTGTGATAGGAATTATCATGAGTGAGAAGACCTCAGTGGTGCGTGTTGTCATGGTAAAGGGACACAATGACTCATATCCCTTTCTTGTTCTCCGAAGACATTTTTTTTGGTATCCTGCCTTTGCCATCCTGGCATTCCTGAACCCCTACCTAACACAGGTGTAAACAGACCAATAAAACCTGGGATCCTGACCATAAAATAGTTGTGATGGGGTAATTTTTGAAGATATGGAAATCAAGGGCCAACGCTGTCACTAATGCTTAGATATTTTCCAAATAACAATTGCCAACCATCCTGTGAGCTATTAAAGAAAGTTACTTTCAGAACCATCCGCAATTAGAAATTGAAAGACCTTGAGTCTACTTCAGACTGGAACAAATTTCTGTGTGTTGTACTTTAGACAAGTCACTTACGTTTCTTCATCTTCCTCACTGGTAAAATGGGCTGTTCATAAAAGGTGGGCTCTTTCACAGGCACCTTCAGCATCAAGTACAGGGAGCAATTCTGCAAGCATGTGGTATGAGTTAAAGCAGTTCTCACAGTAGTCTCCAGACCAGTAGCATGTGCTGGGAACTTGGAAGAAATGCACATTTTCAGGCCCCACCCTAAACTTGACTGACTCAGAAACTGGTTCCTTTGCCTGGGGAACATGGTTTTGGGGCTTGCTCTCCTTCATGTGGCCCTGGGGGAAGCTGAGTGGAGTGGTCTCTCCCACGCTACCAGCTCAACATCCAGACAGTCTAGCATGAGCCTTTATTTGTTTACTTTAAAGAGAGAGAAGGACAATGAAAGAGAAAGAAAGAATCAGTTTCATTTAGTTTATCATGTGGCTTTCATTGCTCTGCCATTTCATTATGTATGTGGTCCTGGGGTTCGAACCTGGGTCCTCGAGCATGCCAGGCAAGTGCCATAACCACTGAGCCACTGCTCTAGCCCTCAGGTGACCTTTAAACAACTCTGCTTGCCACCTGCGCTGCCATCCTCATGGAGGCTCCATGGACCATGATTGGGAAATACTTTGAAAACTGAGAGGGGGTCACACAAAAGTAAAGCTATTAATTTTGCCAAGTCTTTAGGGAGGAGGTGTGTCAAAGGGGAAAACAATAAAAGGAACAGACAGTGAGGACATTCTGTAAACTATTCTTAAACCCTGAAGACTCTTTCTGACTGTATACAAACCTCCCCTCTCAAGTTCGTCCTGCTTGTCTGTTTATACTTGAACCAAAGATAAAACAGATGGACCAAGTGAAGACATCGCGCTGCAAAAGAAAGCCCAGGTCTGCACTGCCAGTACCAGACCGCAGGGCTCACTTTGGCAGCCAGATGAAGCACTCTTGTGCCCTCTTGAGGGTGAAGCTGGAGGAAGTGGGCTTTTGTTATCCCAAAAACCCATCTCTTGCCTATCTCCATTGCTTGTTTGCAGTTCCCACCACAGTCTAGCACACACAGCATCCCCCCGCCCCGCTTCAGCCCTGTCCACGGGAGGCAAATTTGGTCTTTATCAATTGCAAAATTATTTGCATTCTTTAATTTCTTTTTTCTCTTTTCTATCAAGTTGCCTGTGGAGGGGCTACTTTCAAGAGCAAGCAGTATAATGGAGCAGCAAATGACCTTGAATCACACAGCCAGAACTTTAGATAGACTTCTGTTGGCTATGTGCTGGTGCGTGAATCTCAGCTTGACCTCATTTCCTTCAGGGTATTTGAGTGGACCATAGGCACAGACTTTGTAAACTACCAAACATTGACAATTGTAGATGCTATTTTTGCATTGCTGTTAGCAAAGCCTAAGACTAGTAAAACTGTCCTGGTCAACAACTTTTCTTTTCAAAGGAAGAGAGTTTGTGGACAAAGAAGGAAGTCATATATATTTGTAGTAATTAAGTAAGGAAACAAATCAGGACACCTACTTCCTTGAATGTTTATCCAAGACAAAGCTGAGTTAGTGGTTCATGGTTGGCAGAGCTTTGTATCTGCTTTTGATTGAAATACATGGAGAAAATACAACTTCACACAAATAAGTAGATGGAGAAGGAAGGGCTGTTTCAACAGCTTTTGAGATATTTCTATGACAAATTATTTTTGTGCTACATCAAACTACCAAAATGTTGATTTCTAGAAGATTAGTACCAATATGGAATCTGAGACTATATCAAAGAACTTTTTGTACTCTGTTGTATTAAAATGCTTATACTGCATTTTGAATAGATATTTCACTTGTGCATAAGGTAAAATAGTGGTTCACTGAGCTATACAGAACGTTAACACATTTCATTATACAATATAAAAATGTCAAATTAACTAAAACCACCATGAAAATAATCAAGAATTCTTTTTTTTTTAAAAGGAAGAGTGAAAGAGAGAGAGAGAGAGAATCAATTTTATTTAGTTTTTCATCTGATTTCATTGCTCTGACACTTAGTTGTGTCTGTGGTGCTGGAGTTTGAACCCAGGTGCTTGCACATGCCAGGCAAGCACCCTGACCACTGGGAAACCACACCAGCCCCAGAAATTCTTCAAATATGAATAACTTGTGAAGTTCTCATTGATAGATTAAAGTTTTCTAGATTTCTTTTTTTCAAAGAGAGAGAGAGGGACAGTGAGAGAGAGAGAGAGAGAGAGAAAGAGAGAGAAAATCAATTTTATTTAGTTTTTCAAGTGACTTTCATTGTTTTGACACTTCCACTTCCTTGTGTATGTGGTGCTGGGGTTCAAACCAGCATCCTCATGCATGCCAGGCAAGCACCATAACCACTGAGCCACCATTCCAGCCCCCAGATTTTTTATTTTCACTAGAAAGTTCAAATTTTATCATTTGTATAAATACTATTATTGTTTTCGTTAAAAGGATTAAGCTTATTTTATTTTTAAGAAAATATCTGCCAAACATGCAAGACTGGTAAAACCATAACTTTTCACCCAGTCGTTTTCTTTGTTAGTTTTATTGAAAATGATATTTTCCCCCCAAAAGGGAATCTTCTTCGGGTCATAAGTGTTTTTTTCCAAGACTATCATCCTACTTTGGTATGAAGCAGATGTTCTATCTGTAAGCTCATTTTGTTATGCTGAATATTGAAAGAACATAAATACCAGGGTCAAGATTTAATAAAACACATTTTTACTGAAAGATAAGGGCTGTTCTTAGACGAAACTGGTTTTCTTCTGCACGGTTTGATGGTAAAGAACAAGACTTTTTTGTACCAGCATCTTGGTTGGTGCTAAGGGGCCAGCTGTTTTAATCACCATCGGTGCCCATAGCCGCAGGGAAAAAGGCAGATCACGACTTGCTGCTGGGCTGAAAATAGTTGTGACTTTCTGGACTCTCCTGAAAGGGTCCAAATGGCCCGGCAGGAAACCAGGGACCAAACTTTGAGGAACACGTCCCTGGAAAACCTTCCTGCCTCCAAGGTCGCACTGCGATTTCCTCTAAAACCTCTCCTGAGAGATTTAATCTGAAATAGCGTAAAAAGAATTGGAACCGAACCAGAGAGACCAACTGCTCCATTTGACAACAGAATGAGAAAATTTTTATCCTCTTCTTCCCCCTTGTGGTGGGCCATCAATACTACAGCTGACTGCAATGCAGGACTGGTGTTCTTGTGCCATCAATTTCAGCCACACTTCCTGCAATCATTTCTAAATCTAAAGTGTGTTTGATCCTTTAGTGACTAAAACCCAGGAGAAGAAATTGTCACTAGTCCATAGTGAGAGTATATCCACATCCACTGCCTCCAAGTCCTCTAAATAGTGCTCCTTCCTTCCACCCTAGTTCCCACTCACCTATCAGATCCATTTTATTTTTTAAAAATTATTTTAAATTTTTAAACAAGATTTTATTTTTCATTATAGTTTTACATATTGTTATTACACTTCCATACATGCACATATCATATACACCCCTGTGCCCTCCCTCCTCACTCCCTTCCTCTCCACTTCCCTTACACCTATTCTACAAGGTTGTTCCCAACTGGAAATCCGTGTTTGATGAATCTGTTGTCTAAACTTATTGATCTCTCATTCTTTCCTGTATTGCACTCTAGCTTCTACACATGAGAGAAAACATTCAGCCCTTGAGTTTCTGGGTTTGGCTAATTTCACTCAGCATGATTTTCTCCCATCTCCATCCATTTACCAGCAATGGCCATGATTTCATTTTTTAAATAGCTGAGTAGAATTCCATGTATTTATATACACCACAGTTTCTCGATCCATTCATCCAATGATGGGCATCTGGGTTGATTCCATAATTTAGCTATTGTGAATTGTGTTGCTATAAATATTGATGTAGCTGCATTATCACTGTAGTATGCTGAATTTATATTTTCTGGGAAAATACCCAGGAAATGCAATAGTTAGGTCATATGGTGCTTCCATCCATAATTTTTTGAGGATTCTCCATCCCTTTCCAGAGTGGTTGTAGTAGTTTGCAGTCCCACAAACAGTGTACAAGGGTTCCCTTTCTCCTACACCCTGTCCTGCATTTGTTGTTCTTTGTATTCTTTTTTTTTTTAAGAGAGAGAGGGACAGTGAGAGGTGGGGGGAGAGAGAGAAAGAGAGAGAGAGAGAGAGAGAGAGAGAGAGAGAATCAATTTTATTTGGTTTTTCACCTGGATTTCACTGCTCCGAGACTTGGTTATATACATGGTGCTGGTATCCCCCCGCATGCCAGGCAAGTGCTGCAACCGCCAAGCCACTGCTCCAGCCCCATGTTATTTGTATTCTTGATTTTTGCCATTCTGGCTGGGGTGAGGTGAAATTTTAATGAAGTCTTGATTTGCATTTCCCTGATTGCTAGAGATGCTGAACACTTTTGTCATGTATTTACTGGCCTTTTGTATTTCTTCTGTTGAGAAGTTTCTTTTTAGCTCTCTTGCCCATTTATTGATTGGGTTATTTGTGTGTCTGGTATAAAGCTTTTTGAGTTCTTTGTATATCCTGGGTATTAGACCCTGTCAGAGGCATAGCTGGCCATGATTTTCTCCCATTCTGTAGGCTGTCTCTTCACAGTCTTAGTTGATTCCGAAGCTTTGCAGAAGCTTTTTAGTTTAGTGGCATTCCACTTATTGAATCTTGGTTTCAGTGCTTGCACGAAGGAAGACCCAGTGTCAGCTCCTATATGGTGGTGTGTTGACTCTATTTTATTTTCCTAACACTTGTAAGGTGTCTGGTTTAATGCCTACGTCTTTGATCCATTTCAGTTTGAGTTTTGTTCAGGGTGAGAGATAAGGATCCAGTTTCATTTTTCTGCATATTACTATCCAGTTTTCCCAGCACCATTTGTTGTAAAAGCTATCTTTATTCAAATTATATTTTTCACACCTTTGTCAAATATCAGCTGGCTACAAAACTGTGGTTTTTTGTCTCTGTATCTTGTATTCTATTCCATTGGTCTTCATGTCTATTTTGATACCAATACCATGCTGCTTTTGTAACTACTGCTCTGTAGTATGGTTTCATATCTAGTATTATGATGTCTCCTGCTTTGCTTTTTTTTTTTTTTTTTTTTTTTTTTTTTTTTTTTTTTTTTTTTTTTTTTTTTTTTTGCTAAGTATTGCTTTGGCTATTCTGGGTCTCTTATTCGTCCAAATGAATCTAAGAATTGATTTTTCTGTATCTGTGAAGAATGTCATTTGTATCCTGATGGGGATTGCATTGAATCTGTATAACACTTTTGGCAGAATGGCCATTTTGACTATATAAATTCTGACTATACAAGAACATGGGATATCTTTCCATTTTCTCAGTTCTTCCATTTCTTTATTCAAAGTTCTACAGTTTTCCTTGTAGAGGTCTTTTGCTCCTGGTTAGATTAATTTCCAAGTTTTTTTTTTTTTTTAGGTTATTGTGAATGGGATGGTTTTCCTGATTTTATCCTTGGCTGAGTCCCTGTTGAAGTATGGAAAAGCTATTGATTTATGGATGTTGATTTTGTGTTCTGCTACTTTGCCAAATTCATTGATAAGCTCTAACAGTTTTTTTTTTGGTGGATTTTTTGGGGTCTTCTAGGTACAGGCAAATCCCATTTTAGATATCCCCAAATGCTGAAGACAAGGCCACTGCACCCAGCGCCTAGCCCTGGTTTTGCACTGGTCCCTGTATGTTGCAAACCTTTGTTGGCCTGTCCCTAACTGCTAAATGCTGTGAGGTTAGGGACTCTTCCTTCGTCTACTTGTATTCTAGGTACCCAGCACAGGGTCTGCACAGAGCAGGCAAACAATGCGACCTTAATGTGGCCTAGGATCCAGCTTTGAATGTGTGCTCTTAGATCACTGATTACACATCCTTCTCTGAGAAATTTTCATGCTCCACAATATAACTCAACATTCCCCTGGGTGAGGCCCTCCTTCCTACTGTACTCATAGCCATTAATAATTGGTCCTTCCTCTGTGGCTATAACCCACACTTAGTGCTACAGCACACACCTAACTTTGGCTTGCAAAAAATTTAGTTAATTGTTTACAGATTTTCCCCACCAAAGTTCAAGCAAAATTCCTTCTCAGTTTACCTTGCATAGAAGTTACTGAAAAATATGCATCAATTTCATGTTTCCCAGAAAAGAATACCAAGTTTTTTTTTTCTTTTGAAAAGACTTGGTGTGACTGACAGGGACATGGAGTAGGCAGGTTGGACTCGGGTGATGTAATATAAAGCAGCACTTCTAGTGGTAATTCTCAGAAAGGATTGACTTGCAGAAGACATTTAAAGTGCATTTTGCTAAATTAATCCATTTGTTCTACCACTTTCATCATAGTGTCGAAGATGTATTCAGATGGAAAACACTTTTACCTCAAGGTGGAGAGAAAGCTTGGTATAGCGGACAGTTTCCAGATCCTACAATCAAACAAGCTTGAATTTGAATCCTACCCCTATTCCTAATTACCTTAAAACAAGTTACTTAATCTTTGTCAGATTGACAGAGAGGTCAGTGATAAGTATTATTATTATTATTATTATTATAGTAGTAGTGAGTAGACAAAAAATCCTATCAGTAATATGATGTAAAATTGACATATACTCCAAATTTAGGAATATAGTCAAATAGCATTTACAACCATATAAGGAGGACACTGTCCATCCATTAGAAAGATGAAACTGAACTCCAACAGGTTAAGCAAAAAATGAGTCTCATAACTGGGGGACCTCTAAGAGTGCTCAGGGTTCAGGCACATCTGGATCCAAAGGTTCAAATGATCTTCTGGGAGCTCCAGTCGCTCTCCATGCCTAGGGCAGGCTCTCTTATAGCATGTGGAAGAGGAGAGCAGTCCAATCCCTTATCTCACAAGCTTTGAAAATACAGAGGAAGACAGAAACCAGCGACTGTGATCTGGGATGAGGAGTCACCTTGGCACCCACCAAGCTGGAGTGCGGAAGGGCCATCTCCTAAAGCAAAGGTGGGTAGTTAGAGGAAGGGAGAGAGCTTATACTTTATTTTTTGAGAGAGATAATCAATTTTATTTAGGTTTTCATGTGGCTTTTGTTGCACCAACACTTAGTTGTGTACGTAGTGCTGGGATTTGAACCCACATTCTCGTGTATGCCAGGCAAGCTCTGTAACCTCTGAACCACTGCTCCAGCCCCAAGAGCTCACACTTTTGAGGCAAATCCACAGATGCACACTCATCCAATCTGAATTTGTTAGGTTTCAATTACATGTTGTTTTCAAGGCCTGCCTAGAAGGCTCTATTCCGTCATCCACTAAGACTATGGGGATCATTAATTCCCTGCCCTTTACTGACATATACCTAATTTTGAACCAATATAATAATTACTAATGTTCTAGTTCTTGGAATTCTAGCCAAAGAAATTAATCAAGAGAAGGAAATTAAAGAGATATGAATAGGCAAAAAAGAGCTCAAATTATTACCATTTGCTGATAACATGATCATATACTTGGATGAGCCAAAAAACTCCACTGGAAGACTCTAGAGCTCATGAGTGAATTCAGCAAGGTAACAGGATACAAAATCAACATTCACAAATTAATCACATTCCTTTATTCCAATGATGAACTTATTGAGAAAGAAATTAGGAAAACTACTCCATTCACAATAGCATTAAAAAAAAAACTTGGGAATCAATCTAACAAAAGAGGTGAAGGACCTCTACAATGAAAACTACAGAACGCTAAAGAAAGAAACTGAACAAGACCTTTGAAGATGCAAAGACCTCCCGTGTTCTTGAATAGGCAAAACTAACATTACCAAAATGGCCATGTTACCTGAAGCACTACGCAGATTTAATGCGATACCCATCAAATTCTAGATGTTCTTCAGAGAATTAGAAAAAACAATCATGAAACTCATCAGAATAGCCAAGCAATCCTTAGCAAGAAAAGCAAAGGGGGTGATATAGAGTATGGGGGAGGGGAGAGAAGGACAATGTAACTTTTTTCTTTTTATTAAGGAATTGAGTTATTGCACAATCATAAATGCATATAAAGTAACAATATGATATGCATATAATTCTTTATTTTTCATTTATATACATTTAATCAAACATCTGAGCATCTTTAATGATCAATAAGCATATATTTTTAAACCAGAATTACCCCCTAGCAAATAAATAGTTCTATTGTTATTGTCTATATTATCATCATCTGGCTAATCAATTATGTTTTAGTCTTGCTGTCCTGAGGTTGGGGCCCTGAATAGAATGTGGTATGTTTTTGGAAGAACCTTGGATCTGTGACAAAGGGGGAGCCCAAGAATTTTCCTTTTCTTCTTCTTCCTTTTTCCCCCCACTGTGTTCCAGGCAGTGTCAGGTGGTTGTTCCTTATGTGCCAAGCACCAGGTCTGGGGAGTGAGGTCTAGCTGGAGTGAATGGGTAAGGAATCTTTTTCCCTTGCACCTTCCCAGAGCTGGTGAGAGTAGTAAACCACTACAGCCACTCCCATCTCCAATATCTCCCTCACCCTGATTGAAATTCTACCCACTAGCCGCTGATCTGTTAGCAAGACTACCATAGAAGCAGGAGTTAGCGGTGCCTTGGGGTGGAGCTGTTGAGCCAGGCTCTCCATCTAGTATAAGAATCCTCCAGCTTTTTATGCCCTTGACATGAAAAACTCTCTGACAGTCTGGAAAAGCCTATGAATCTCTTCTTGGACTATTTAAAGATATATTATAGTAAACAAAGAGTACAAAGGAAAACAATGATATTGAAATGTCATCAAAATAAGTTTTTAAATTATGATTCTATATATGCTCTTTATAACTCAGCATCATTTCAAATTAGCAATGAGGATTTATGATTTTTCCCCAGATATCTGTAACAGCTGTAATGTGCTACAAAACAACTTTGTTTCCTATAGTGACAAAGTCTCAAGTATTGTGATTACTATTGGACTGTGTTACTCATACACATAATGAAAAGAATCGCTTCATTTCAGTTTGAGGTTAGCAAAAAGAAGTCATTTTTCTCTTCTCAGATTCAAGGATCTTTTCGATTCTTCTCTCCAAAGGGTCCAGATACCTACTCATTGCTTTTGGATCTTAAACTAAGATTACTGCAGAAACTGAAGATAAGAAAATGAGGACTTACATGGAAATGGGTGGAGAAAGACCTCTTATACAGTATTTCTCACATTTTAGAATGTCTAAGATATCTGTAAGTTTATTAATGATGCAGGCTGTTTTCAGAGATTCTGATTTAAAAGTTCAGGTGGTCAGATCTGGAATTTCTCTCAAGTTCCTTTAGCTAGTAATGGTTCTGCTGGCATCCAAGTACTGGTCAATCTTCCCCCAAACCTGGAACATTAACCACTGCACTCTTTTTTCATCTGGGAATAGGAGAAAGGTCAAGTATCATCATGGAAACCAATTTTCTGGGATGCTAAAAAGACTGTGTAAGACACAGCTAATGTTCAAACCAGACTTTGAATCCAGGACTCCAGACCCTGAGCTCAGCACTTTATCACCAGAGGGCATATGAAGAGAGGATAAAGACCTATCGACTTTTCACGGAAATAATAACAGAAAAATTTCCAAACCTTCAGAATGAGATGGACATCTATATACAGGAGGCATTCAGAACCCCAAATAGACAAAATAAAAAAAAAAAGAATCTGTCCATGACACACTATAATTAAAATGTCTAACATACAGAACAAGGATAGAATTTTAAAAGCCTCAAAAGAAAAACATATAGAGGCAATGTTACATATAGAGGCAAGCCAATCAGAATCACTTCTGATTTCTCAGCACAAACTTTAAAAGCCAGGAAGCCTGGGAATGATGTGTTTCAAATCCAGAAAGAAAATAATGTCAACCAAGACTGCTATATCCAGCAAAGCTATCCATCAAAATGAAAGAAGAATAAACCTTCCAAGATATGCAAAAACTAAAAGAATTTATGACTACTAAATGGCATTACAGAACTTAATTAAAGAAATACTTCACACAAAAGAAATAAAAAAATAAACCCAGAGTTCACAAATGAATGAATCTCATTTGAAGAATAGCTAACCAAATTAAACATGATAAATATATCAAAATGGCAGGAATTAATAAATATCTCTTTATTAATTGAATGTAAATGGTCTCAACTCTCCAAATAGGACAGGCTGGAAGAATGGATTAAATACAAGACCCAACTATATGTTTTTCACAAGAAATGTACCTTACAGGCAAAGACAGTCACAGGCTAAAAGTGAAGGGATGGAAACTGATATAACATGTGAACAGTATCCCAAAATATGCAGAAGTAGCTACTCATTTATCTGTCAAAGCACATTTCAAACCAAAATTAATCAGAACAGACAAAGGTCACTTCATATTGGCAAACAGAACAATTCAGCAAGAAATTATAACAATAATCAATATTTATGACTGAAATATGGGTACAGTTAATTATGTAAAAGAAACTACTCAAATTGAAGCCTCAGATAGGCCCCGTACAATAATACTGGGTGATATCAAAACTCCTTTCACCATTAAATAGGTCATCCAGACATAAACTTGGCAAAGACTCTTTGGACATGAAAAATATTATAAATCAAATGGACTTAACAGACATCTATAGAATATTTCATTCAACAACAGCTGAATATACTTTTTGCTCATTGGCTCATGGAACCTTCTCCAAAATAGACCATATTTTAGGTCACAAAGCAACTCTTAACAAATTAAAAATGAAAAAATATAATTCCTTGCATCTTATCATAGCATAACAGAATAAAATTAGAAATCAACACCACAAAACTAAAACTGTACAGAACTATATAAATACATGGAAATTGAACAATACTCTTTCAAATGATAAATGGGAGAAATTTAAAAATTTTAAATTCTTAGCCTCAAATAGTAATAATGATACAAGATACCAGAATCTCTGAGATACTATGAACACAGTTCTAAGAGGAAAATTTATAGCTATGAGTGCCTACATAAGAAAATTACAAAGATCCCAAATAAATAAGCAATGCATCTCAAGGCCCTTTAAAAAGAACAAATCAACTCCAAAATCAGTAAGGAAGGAAACAATTAAAATCAGAACTGAAATCAATGAACTTTAGAATATAAAAAAAAATACAAAGGGTCAATGAAACAAAGAGTTGATTCTTTGAAATGATAAACAAGATTAATGAATCCTTAGACAAACTAATCAAAAGAAAAGCAGGGAAAAACCAAATTAATAAAATTAGAGGTGAGAAAGGAGAAATTACTAGAGACATCTCAGCAATCCAAAACTTATACTCCAATAAATTGGAAAATTCAGAGGAAATGGATACATTTCTAGACAAATATGAACTGCCAAAATTGAATCAAGGAAGTATGGAAAACCTAAACAGACCGATAGCTTATATTGAAATAGAAACAGTAATTAAACGCCTCCCAACAAAGAAAAACTTAAGACCAAACGGATTCTCAGCTGAATTCTAGCAAATCTTTAAAGAAGAACTAATGTCAATACTTCTCAAGTTATTCCATGAAATAGATGGGATGGAACACTTCCAAATTCCTTCTAAGAACCCAAAATCACATTCATAGCAAAAACATAAGGACACATCAAGGAAAGAAAACTGGAGACCAATGCCCCTGATGAACTTAGATGCAAAAATACCTGATAAAATATTAGCAGTTTGTGTTCAACAACATATTAAGTAGATCAGACACCATGATCAACTTGGTTTTATTCCAGAGATGCAAGGATGGTCTAATATGTACAAATGAATAAATGTAAGTCATCACGAAAATAGAATTAAGGACAAAAATCGCTTAATCATCTCAGTAGATTCTGAGGTCTTTACAAAATTCAGCACCCATTTATAACAAAAATACCAAACAAACTAGGAATAGAATGAATCTACCTCAACATTATAAAGACCGTATATGAAAATTCCAAAGCCAACATCATAGAAAATGGGGAAAAACTGAAAGCATTTCCTTTAAAATCTGGGACAAGACAAGGATGTTTACTCTCACCACTCCTATTGAATTACTGTTAGAAATTATAGGCTGAGCAATTTGGCAAGAGAAGGAAATAAAAAGATAAACACAGGAAAGAAAGATTCATATTATCACTGTTTGCATACTATATGATCCTATATTTAGAAGATCCAAAAAACTCCACCAAAAAACTGTTAAAGCTAATAGACAAATTTGGTCAAGTAGCAAGTTATAAAACCAACATAGAAAAAGCAATAACTTTCCTGTATAACAATGAAGCTGCTGAGAAGGAAATCGGGAAAAGAATTCCATTCACAATAGTCTCAAAAAATAAAATTAAAAACCCTAGGAATAAAGCTAACTAAGGAGGTGAAAGACCTCTACAATGAAAACTAAATAACTTTGAAGAAATAAATTGAAGAAGACCTCAGAACTTTTCATGACTTATCCATAGACCTTCCCTGTTCATGGATAGGCAGAATTAATGTTAAAATGGCCATATTATGAAAAGCTACAGATTCAATGCAATCCCCATCAAAATATCAATGATACTCTTCACAGAACTAAAATTCATTTGGAAGAATAAAAGACCCAGGAAAGCCAAACAATTTCAAGCCAAAAAAAGCAATGCTGGATGCATACAATACCTGACTTCAAATTTTACTACAGAGCCATAGTAACAAAAGCTGCATAGTACTGGCATAAAAACAGATACATATGGCTGGAGCGGTGGCTCAGTGGTTACGGTGCTTGCCTGGCATGTGCGAGTACACAGGTTCAAACTCCAGCACCACATACACAATGAAGTCTTTGGGCAACGAAAGCCACATGAAAAACTAAATAAAATTGATTCTCTCTCTCTCTCTCTCTCTCTCTCTCTCTCTCTCTCTTACTGTCCCTCTCTCTTAAAATAAAAACAAAAACAAAAACAGGTACATAGACCAATGGTACAGAATAGAAGACAGAGACAAACCTATATACCTACAGCCCTCTGTTTCTTGACAAAGGTGTCAATAATGTATGTTGGAGAAAAGACATTTTAACAAATGGTGTGTGGAGAACTGGATGTCCATATGCAAAGGAATGCAACTAAATCCTTATCTTTCACCATGAACAAAAATCAACTGAAGATGGATCAAAGATCTAGGAATTAGACTGGAAATCATGCAACTCCTAGAAGAAAACATGGGTCAATGCTCCAGTATGTAGGTACAGGCAACAACTTTCTCATTAAGTCCCCTAACGCTCAGATAATAAATCCATCAAATTTAAAAGCTTCTGCACAGCAAAGGAAACAAATAGGAATGTGGAGAACCCACAGAATGGAGAAAATCTTTGCTAGTTACTCTTCTGACAGAGAACTAATATCTAGAATACATAAAGAATTCAAAACACTTAACAACAAAAGAATCAAATAACCCAATTAGTAAATAGCCAAAGGAATTAAACAGACAATTCTCAAAAGAAGAAATACAAATGGCCAACAAATATATGAAAAAATGTTTAACATCATTAGCAATTAGGGAAATGCAAATCAGAACTACACTGAGGTTTCATCTTCCACCAGTCAGAATGCCAATCATCAAGACACACATAATAATAAATACTGGAGAGAATGTGAAGAAAAAGGAACAGTTTCACATTGTTGGTGGGATTGTAAATTAGTACAACCGCTATGGAAGTTCCTCAAAATTCTAGGCGTGTCTATGACCCAGCTATAGCACTCCTTGAAATTTGTCCTAAAGAATTAAAAGTCAGAATAGTATAGCAATACATGCATACCCATGTTTATAGCAACTCAATTCATAGCAGTCAAACTATGGAACTAGTCTAGGTTTCTATCAGTGGATAATAGATAAGGGAAATGTGGTATATATATACAACAGAGATTTGTTCAGCCATAAAGAAAAACAAAATTATGTCATTTGCAGTAAAATGGATGGAACTAGAGGCCATCATGTTAAGCAAAATAAGTCAAACTCAAATTTCAATGGTTATATGTTTTCTGTCATACGCAGAAGCTAGAGAGGAAAAAGGAAAAGAAAGGGTGGGTACAACTCTCATGAAAATCAAAGGGAAGCCAGGAGCTATGGCCACATGCCTGTAATCCCAGTGGCTCAGGAGGCTGAAGCAGGAGGATCCCAAGTTCAAGGCCAGCCTCAGCAACTTAGTGAGGCCCTAAGTAATTTAGTAAGAACTTATCTTAAAATTAAAAAATAAACATATAAAGGCTGAGTATTTGGCCCAGAGGTACAGCACCCCTGGATTCAATCCCCAGTATTAGAAAAAAGAAAAAAAAGAAAAAGAGAGAGAAAGAAAGAAAGAGGGAAAAAAAGAAAGAAAGAAAATCAAAGAGCAATCAGTAGAGCAAAAGGACCAAGGAAGAGGTGGAAGGCAGAGAGGGAGGGGGAAGTGCTTTGGCAGTGATATTGGCTAAATTACATTGTTATATCGTGTGCATGTGTGAGTATGTAACAACAATAAAATTGGTACATAATGCATCAGTAAAAATAGAAATAAAAAGAGAAATAAAAGAGAAATAAAAGACTACAGTAGGAAAAAAATTTTAAAAAAGGACTATTTTACCATTTAGGTCTGTCGCTGAACTGGGCTGGCTCTTATCACTACTTCCCCCAAAGTTCTTTTGCTTAACAATTGTCTTTCAGCTATCCAGTAAGTGGCCCAGCCATTCATGGTTCCATTTCCCTGCCTGAAGAAAAACAGACATAGGTCACTACCCAAAACACTATAGTTCTGCTTGTGCACATTTCTGATCCCTGTCAGAATGACCAGCATAGAATACCACATAGCAAACATCTGTTAGTATCTCTGGTTACAAAACCTCCTAAATCCCATCTGCAGACTCAGTGGGTTTGATGTGAAAGCTCAGAATCAGCAGTGTTTTCACACGCATGTTCATGTGCCTTGCTGAGCACACTTTAAGAAACCATCAGTAGGCTGTGATAGGAACTGAAGTGCATTCCTCATGGAAATCCCAAGGCAGAGAGTTCAGAAGCCACCACCAGCAGGGAGGTCAACAGGTCACATCAGTCAACTTGTCTCATGTCATTTCTAAGGTCTTAAAAAATCTAAGAGACCAACATTCAACTCTTCCTTCACCTCTTTTGCTCCACATTTTGGGTGTTTAATTGCTAACTATACTTTACTTGATGTATATCAGGAGTTGATAAATCTTTCAGAAACATTATTCCAAGCTTTTGTTTATTTATTCTTTTAGGGCAATAAAAAGGCAGATGCCATTCTTTTGCCAGAGGTTAGGGTCTCCCAAACTTCTGGCACAGATTTATGGATTGTCTTGAGGAAGGGAAGGAGACTGAGCAGCAGGGTTTCCAGCATCCAGGATGAAGGATACAGCTGTCTTCTGACAGCTAGTCCTTTAGCCAGGCCTCAGATTTGGATATTGCTAGAGGATGTCCGCTTAGCTCCACCTGCTCTACAGTAAGAATGCACCTTGGTGGTGCAGCTCCATTGGACAGCACTTGACCAGCATGCACCAAGTCCTGGGTTCCATCCCCAGTGCAAAGAGTGCATTTTCTGTCCTACCTTTTATAATTTTATGGGCAGAGACATTCCTTTATTTTTAATCTTAGAGGCTTTTCCCCAAGCTCCGTCATGAAGGGATAAGCTTTCCCTGGTCTTGTATCATGTAAGTTTTAAGAATCACATATTAAACTGCTATTGGTAAGCACCAAGATTATCTGTTAGCCTTTCTCATCTGTATTTTTGCTTTCAATACCAGACTCCTAAAGAAATAGTAAATTCTGGAGAGCCAAGATGGTGACCACCCCAGCAGCAGTGACTCCAAGACGGTCCTGAGAATCACCTCATGCTGCAGGAGAGCGCTCGGATTCCCACAGTAGGACAAAGCTCCCAGTGTGGGGGAACATTACTCCCCTCTAATTTCTTAACTCCAAAGGAATAACATGGTCCATTAACCAATATAAAGGAGGAAGTTTGTGGCACCCGTGTGACTGGCCCCACACCTGGAGGGAGGGGAGCTTCCCTGGAGGGGAGGAAATGGAGCAAGTTTCCTAATCAAATACCCTAATCCAGGCTTGAACTCCCTGATCTGATTGATCTTAATTTACATGAACTCGGAATAAAGCTCTGGGAATTAATCGCTCACATTAGCAAACTTACAGCTGTGAGTGTGAGCAGCAGCAGTCAGCTGCTGCCCATTGTGACGTTTCCCTGAGGGTGAGGCTGGCTGATCAGCAAAAAACGGTCTTGGGGGTCTCAGCCTCCATGGTCAGAAATCCAGAATCTACTGCCCTGAGTATTGGCCATCTCACAAAGGGGCTGTGTGGTGCTGGGATCTCCCTCTCCACCTCCGGTTGCTGCCGGTGGAGGCTGGGGAGGAGAAGATTCGACACAAGACTAACCTCTTCCTCCCCTGTACTCTGAGATCCTGCTATCTAAAGAAACAGACTCTCTTCAAAATGGGTATTTGCTTGCTATCATAATATATTGTGAGAGCTCTCTCAAAGAAAACTGCGACTATTGGTGCTGGTCACCAGCACATCTGTTTTAGTCGAAACGAACAAGTATCTGCACCTACAGCCTCTCAAGTTCTCGCAGACCGGTCTGGCATCTCTAGGTCTGTCTTGACCAAATAGCTCCCCATCACAATGAACCAAAGCCATAAGAAGCTCCAATTACTTCACCAAGAGTAACAAGGTTGAACTATAAGACACACTCTCTGATTCTGAAAATGAAGAGAAGGGGAAATAACTCCCCTCCTGAATCCCACAGCTCACCACCCAAGGATCCCATAGCTGGGGCCCTAGATGAAAACCAAAGATATTGTATCAACATTATGATTACTAATTTAATAAAAGAGTTGAGAGATGAAATAAGGAAAGAGATCAGAGAACGATTTCAAGAGAGGAGAGACAGCTTTTACAGGGAAATAAGGGAGCAATTCCATAAGATGAAAGATCAGCTATACAAAGAAATAGACATTCTGAAAAAAGATGTAGCAGAGATATCAGGATTGAAAAACATGGTTAACCAAATCAAATTTTCACTGGATGATACCAACACCAGAGTATACTCTACTGAAAATAGAACTTCAGCCCTTGAAGAACGAACATCAGAAAATGAAGATCAGCTAAACATTGTGAAACTCAAAGAAGATAAACAAGAGAAGCAACTTATATTACATAATCAGAACTTCCAAATAATATTTGATGAGATGAGGTATAATAATCTGAGAATCATTGGCCTGGAGGAAAACTCCGAACAGCAAACAAGAGACATCAAGAACCTTTTAAGTGAAATCATAAGTGAGAACTTCCCTTATCTTACAATTGATCCAGAATATCACATCCAAGATGCTTATAAAACACCAAACAGGCCTAATCAAATAAGAAACTCAATAAGACATATCATACATAAAATGAATAATGGAGAAATTAAAGAGAGAATTCTAAAAGCAGCCAAATCACATTCAGA
>PVKS010027035.1:0-27943 GCA_004027875.1 Aplodontia rufa | reverse complement strand
ATTCATTGTTATCTAAACCTAAAATGAGAAAAAAAGTCTAGAAAAGTTACTTCATATTCTAGACTTTATTTCCTTATATTATTATTAAGAAGTCAATTTCCAAAAACTTGTAAAATTAAAACATTTAACGTATACTTTAAAAAAAATAAAAAAAAAATAAAAATAAAAATAAATAAAAACATTCAACATCATCTTTTTCACAAAAATCTTATAATGTTAACATATAAAGTATATGTAAACTTTAATAAGTATAGCAGCTGTTTTTATTGGGAGCATATCATAATTTATGATACTGAATTAAAAATTATGTGTACACACAGTCAACTACAAGTACATTTTTGCTTATTAGAGTCTTAATTTGGTATGAATATTAGTATTACTACAGTAAAAATCTTTACCAAATTTGTACTTAGAACACCATTGCAAAAAAAAAAACTAATTCTGTCTTCAATGTCAAATTTCTAATTGAATTTATAACATTCACAATAAGGCAAAATGTTTTACTTTTGTTAGAATAAACATTTTAAAACGTAATTAGATGAAAAATCGAGGCATTATTGGAATTAATTGATTTTCTATCTAAATCATCTGATAACACTGGTTTTGAGATAGCATCATTTAACTGTTGGCAGTGTTCTTCTGATGTTAATTTGCTTTTTGTCTATGCATGAGAAAACTTGGAATCACTAATGAGCAAAACCCACTTGCAGGGAGAATCGTTTGCTCTAATGAAAAGTTGTACTTTGTGGAATAATTTGTAAACACACCTCTACAGCTGCACATGACACATTAATGTCCTTGGGTCCCATCTTCTTAAAATAATTGCAAATTTCTGAAGCAGATGCTCATGCTGCTTCTCATTCTTATGTAGTCAGTCAGATCACAGAAGCAGGTAGTGAATACAGACAAACATTTTGTTCAAGTAACATATCCATCATCTACTGTCTTGTGAAATGGAAATTTGGTATTTTAATTTTCACTTAAAATTTTCATTTTTATAGGTCATTACTCCTGAAAGGATTTACTACAAAATATAAAAGCATTAACAACCAATAAAATAAATACTAGTAGATTAGTTTCATATACTAAATCACAACCAAAATAACAAGAGTATCCAGAAAACTTCCCTTATGTATTCTGCTTTTGTTTTTTCTCATATTTCACCCACATCAACCCCAACAACTTCTCACTAACCCTTCCAATTAGTGGTCTGGGTTCTTTGTGCATTGGAAAGGCTGTGGCATTGGCCATGACACAACAGGCTGGTAAGGGTAACAGGTACTTCTCCCACAATCTCCCAAGTCTTGGAGTTAGCTGGTCCTACTTATTGATGTATTTAGTTTTTTGGTGAATCCCCTGCAAACCATCTTGAAAGGAATATGTTATGTTGTATCAGAGAAGAATTGGGAAAATAGGAGTTCTAGATGGTCATCATTCAAATGTGTTCAATTAATAAATTTTTTCCTGTATTTGAGTCTCACATACCACTAGTTGATATGGTAGAAGAAGTGCAAAGTGGAAATCTATCCGTTTATTTTAATGAAATTTTTAATAATAATACTTCCGTACAAGATGGAATCTCCAGGACATAAGATGAATAAGAAGGGATGCCAGGAAAATGTATATTTTGAGATTGCCTTTGGCAAATCAGAATATGTGGTATCCTTACCTCTAATGGTCTGGGAGAGAGAACCTTCTGGGATAGGAGAGGGCAGGGGAAACGGTTTATGACATTCATTCTTCTTCTTTATGTTTATTCAGAGACCTGAAAAGCATAAATTTTTCTTTGATGCCCAATGAGATCTAGACTAGGTTCCATCTTTAACCCTAAATTGAGAGTCCTGAACAGGGGATGTTCACAGAAATGGAAGTGGAAGCATGTGCAAAGCCAACTTCAAATTTTTATTTCATCTGGATACCCCAAGCTCCTGAGAGCAAGTAACACTGTCTTCTCTCTGTTCTGCCAGCCCTGGGGCTTGGTAGTATCATCCCACTTTTGCTAATCTCTGGGGTGCATCGCTAGACTCTATTGGGCTTCTCAGCTCTTTCATCAACTTGGTAATTAATTCGCTGTGTTTTATTCTCTGTTGGAAATTTTTGGAATGGTTTCTGTTGTCTGATTCAACCTTGACGGATTCAGATCTCCTCCCCTACTTCTTTTTGTCATAGTCCTTGGGTTCTTAATATTGCCCACCTTACTCTATTATAGTGTTCTATGTGGTGAGACCACTTCTTCCTGGAATTTTCTGCATTTTATACATCTCATCTTCTGTCTCTTATCAAAATTTGCCAAATCAGCTAGCTATTTGACATATACTTGTCATGCCAAGATATTAGGGCATGATAAGAGATTCCTGTGTATCATTTTGAAGAGTACTCAGACTGCACAGAGATAGATGTATGAACAGTTGATGCATTGCTCAAAAGATGGATTCCTAATGTTAGAATTTTAGGCTTCTTTGGGGAACTCCTAAAACGTCACTAAGCACAAACTGCTTTTCTTCTGAGAAATTCCATTTTCTCAAACTGACCAGATTTGGAAAGCTAAATATGAAATAAGATGCCACTGATTGAAAATAGCTAAAGGTTTTTTGACACTTTTTTTTTTTCCTGAAATGGACTTCCTAGTCAAACCTGCAGATGAATAGAATAGCCAAGTCCTATTCTCTAGAGATATATAGGAAGTATGGAAGGGGAGTTTGGGCTTCATGGCTTTGGAAGAGGACATGGGTAGGCAGACAGAGAAATGATAGGGCAGGTAGTATGTTTGAGCTCGAGAGCAATCAGTCCATAAGGAGAACTAGAATGAAGAATAGAAGCAGAGGCAAGAGAAGGGTGAGGAAAAGAAGCAGAAACAGATATATGGTTTTGTGAATCCTTACCTGCTTCAAGGGCACAACCTGAGAAGAACAGAAACCATTCTTCATTTGGGCAGGTAATAAACCCCATACCCACTTGTACGCAGCCTGGTTACCTCCTTCTAAGATCAGCCTCCTCTTAAACAGTCATCCAGAATTTCTCCTGAGGACAAGTAATGTTAAGCAGAGTGAGCCACAGTGAGGAATTCTTCCAAAGCCCTAAAAACAGCCATTACCCAAAACAGACACCCAACATGTTCACTTACGACTTATCATAAATATTAACACTAGCAATATTATCTTGATATGAGGAGCTGGCTTTATAGAGCTTTGGAAAGTCACACATCATAAATATATATGAACATGTTGTTTCATTTGCTTTCATAATTTTTTTTTGCTTCAACATGGTTCTGGCCAATTTTAGAAGTTTTCATGTAAATATATGAATGTAATAGTAGGAAAAAATTAAAACAGAAAAAATCAGGTCAAGTAGCATATTTAATCTACAAATATTATGATAGAATGCAAAATTGTTTTATGGATAGCTAAAGTAAACCTTTCTTTTTGGTGTGGTGGGGGAGGTAATGTTATATGTATTGTCTCTACTCTAAAAGGAAATGATGCCAAAATAGGGAATGGAGCAGATATCTTTAGAACCTCTTTTTTAAAAAAAATCTGGCTGGTGATGTCCACTTTTATAAATAATTTGGTTGTGTCCTAAAATACTAGACCCAACACATTGCACATATAAATTTATACTGGCACTTTAAGAGTAACAAAAAAAAAAAAACGTTAACACTCAAAGAATGCCCTGTGACTCATATGCCATAAAAGAGAATTAATTCTGAAATAGAGTTGGTTCCCATCTGTTGTCACTAAAAGTCATTCAGGTGAAAATGAACAGTTTGGGTTCTATGAAAATGTTAATTAAGAATCAATATGATGGCTTTTTTTTGTGGTCCTGGGAATTTAACTCAGGGGTGCACTACCACTGAGCTACATCCCCATTCTTTTTTTTTCTATTTTATTGCAAGGTCTTGCAAAATTGCCAAGGCTGGTCTCAAACTTGGGATCCTCTTGCCTCAGCCTCTAGAATAGCTGGGATTACAGGTGTGTACCACTTCATGCAGTTGAAAGACTTTTCTTTCTTTCTTTTTTTCTTTTCTTTTGTGTGTGTGTGTGTGCTAAGGATCAAACCCAGGGTCTGTACATACTAGGGAAACACTCTACCACTGAGCTTCATTCCAAGGTAAGGGGAAAATTATGGAAATGGGTTAATTATTGTTCACTTTAGTTTTCTAAAAAAAAAAAAAATGCTTTGGGTATGACCTGTAGATCTTTCTGAGACTGGAATCCTGCCCTGCTCCCAGCTTTCCTTTAGATTGATTTGGGACTCTCAGGGGAATTTTTCTAATGCCTTTAATTTCCTAATGTGTTGCAGATGGATTTCAGGTTGAGGAGACTCAAGTCTGTATCTCCAGGAGACAAACAGGGAAGGTTCCACTGCTGTCTGACTGTCCATGTTGTTTAGGTTACTTGGTGGTAGGGTAATTTAAAAAAGGGACCTGTTTAGTGATGTGCTGGAAATGGTATGATTTCTCCCAGTCTTCCTCTGGGAGGCTCAAAATGAACTAAATAAAATTATTTCTATGAAGGTGTGCAAGTGTAGGTGGTAGAGATATTAATTTGGATGACATATATGGAATGAAGAGGAGTGCCTGTCTGGGAAACTTGGTTTTCCCTTTAACCGAGTTCTCTGGTGTAAAGGTAAGTGATGTGGCTTTGGAGAACAAGTATCTGCCATATTATCTGCTTTGAAAGTCAGGATCAACAAAGAGGGAATGAAAAAAACTCTAATGTAGCATTTACTCTAAAAGAAAAAAGCTTGCGTTTATTATCTCACCAGTTTCTCAAACATTTTATTTATTCATTTTTAAAGAAAGAGTGACAGAGAGAAAGAAAGAATCAATTTTATTTAGTTTTTCATGTGGCTTTCGTTGCTCTGATACACTTCATTGTGTATGTGGTGCTGGGGTTTAAACCTGTGTCCTTGTACATGCCAGGTAAGCACAATAACTGCTGAGCCACCACTCCAGACCCCATTTTATTTATTTTTAAAACTGTTCCTGCTAGAGAGTTTTTTCTCCCTCATTCTGGTTTCAGTAGCAACTCAACAACTTATGGGTCTTTTACAAGCATAATTAGGGGCTTACAAAGTCAGAAGATAAAGTTAGAAACATTCACAAGTAAATACATCCAACAGTGCCTGCAAAGGATACAGGACACATGTTAGATATTCAGGAAGCTTCAAAAGCTGAAAGAGAGGTATGGTGAACTTATAGAATATAATGGAATTCAAGAAACCATTTCTGAGATAAATACCCTTATTCAAATGCCACAGACACACTGTTTCTCTGAACAGAAAGACTTGAGGCCCTGCAGTTTTTATACTAAAGCAAAAGATTTGGGTCAGAATCAAAGTTTTAAAGACTTTTTATTGAAGAAGTTCAAAGATTCATTGGCCAGCAGCCAAGTGTAGTCTGATTTGTTTGCATTTCCTCTGGGAACTCACAGGCAAGTGAGGAATTAGCCAGCCCTGACTGTGAGGGTCACCCAATCTCCTGTGGGTCTTTTCTTCTTGGGCAGGAGAAAAGGTAGAGGAGGAGAGCCAGGGGGAACCCAGTCCCTACAAAGGCCAAGTTCAGCAGCCTAGCCAAGCTGCAGCTCTCTCCTGAGTGAAGGATTCTCTCACCCAATATCTGCAGTGTATCTCTCATCATATGAACAGGTGTTGATTAATCCACCAGTGAGATAACTATGACTCAGCATGAGAGGTAGGAAGAGAGAGGTGAGCTGGGAGATGTGGGAGATGTCCTTGCTTCTTCCCTCTACCAGTGTTGGTTGAAGGACCTCTTCAGACCCAGAGGCATCACATAGGTGTGCTAAAGGGCCAGTTGTCCACATTCAAGATTTTAGAGATGTTAAGTTTAGTGAAGAATCTTTCACACAATCCTCTTATTTATAGTTAGCTTAGAAAAGGTTTTTGGGAAGATTGTTTACTGGATTTAACTTTTTTTCTTTCTTTTTTCTTTTTTGTAAAGAGAGAGGACAGTGAAAAGAGACAGAATCAATCTTATTTAGTTTTTCATGCAGCTTTGCTCTGATACTTCATTGTGTAGGTGGTGCTGGAATTTGAACCAGGGTCCTTGAGCATCCCAGGCAAGTGCCATAACCACTGAGCCACCACTCCAGTCCCTGAATTTGACTTTTGACTTTTGAAAAAGGGAAAAAAAGGTTTTTGTTTGTTTGTTTGTTTGTTTGCTGTGGTTTTGAGAGTTAGAAAAGAAGGTGCTTGTGCATCCACACATGCACACAAACATGAAGTTTCCTCTCCTTTCTTTGAGATTTTGATCTCTTTGGTAGAAAATTAGGCAAAAGCATGAAAAGAATATGTGGTTGAGAAAAGGTGAGGAGGAAGAGGAGTTAGATTAAACACCCTGGTTGACCTGGACTGATGAGTTCTGCCATGTGACCCATGCTATTGCTGAGCAGATTTCATGACATCTTCAGTGGGTTGAATATTCAAGAGAGGTAGAGGAGGAGATCTGGAGGTCATGTCAATAGTATAATCCTGATAGGGCAAGGGGCGTGTAGGCAGGATACCCAAGGATGGAGGTGCCCAATACTGTGTTGAGCAGCAGGAAGGAAAAACATTCAATTCCCCGTCCCTCCAAAATAAATAATGAGGGAAGGGACCTTCACCACATAAGTTGGAGAAAAGCACCAAGTTGTGGGCACTGAAGTTCGGGGAATGGCCTATAGCCAGATACCATACCAGTAGCTGGTTGGCCTCTCCAGACATGCCTGTCATCAGAAGAGACATATGAAGTCTGGGGCAGGCCCTCATTTTTGTGGGACCTTACTCAACTCTTGGCCTTGTACATTATTGGTTGTCCTGCCTTGTTCTAGAAGAACAAGGGGGACATGGTCCTCTGAAGAGGCCTGTGAACAACCATCTCTACAGCATCCTTTCTAAGATGAAACCCTTTTCCCTTGGCTCAAAGAGAGCTTGAACAGAGAACACTGACGGGGTCAAGTGGCTCTGATCAGCTTGCAAGCGTACGGGACCACGTGTCCATGGGTCTGAAGGCCTCTCTGCTGTGTCTCTGTGCACCCTTGTCTCCCTTTTTCTTTCTTTTCTGGGAGATCAAGGCTGACTGATCTGAGGTTAAGTTCAGTTTTTTTTTTTTTTAAGATTCTGTTTCTCTTCATCCCAGGAATGCAGGGCTGGTTCAACATACACAAAGCAATTAACATAATTCACCACTTAAACAGAATCAAGGACAAAAACCCTATGATCATCTCAATGGATGCAGAAAAGACCTTTGGTAAAATCCAGCACCCTTTTATGTTCAAAACTCTAGAGAAGATAGGGTTCAAAGGATCATTTCTGAACTACGTAAAGGCTATATATGCTAAACCCTCAGCTAGTATAATATTCAATGGAAAAAAGCTGAAAGCATTTCCACTAACATCGGGAACAAGATCAACACACATAAATCAATAGCTTTCCTATACACTATTAATAATAGGTCTGATGAAGAAACCAGGAAATCAGTCCCATTCAAAATATCTTAAAAAAAAAAAAATACTTGGGAATTAACCTTACAAGGGAAATCAAAGATCTCTACAACGAAAATTATCGGTCATTGAAGAATGAAATCCAAGATGACCTAAGAAGATGGAAAGATGTCCCATGCTCTTGGTTAGGCAGAATTAATATAATAAAAATGGCCATTCTACCAAAAGCTTTATATAGATTTAATGCTATCCCTATAAAGATACCTATGTCATTCTTTACAGACATAGAAAAAGCAATTCTCAAATTCATTTGGAACAATAAGAAACCTAGAATTGCCAAAACACTACTAAGCAAGAAAGACAAAATAGGTGGTTTTGCCATACCAAATTTAAAACTATACTATAGAGCTGTAGTAACAAAGACAGCATGGTACTGGTATCAAGACAGGAAAGAAGACCAATGGAATAGAATAGAAGACCCTGAAAGAAACCCTCAAATCTTTAAACATCTGATTTTTGACAAAGGGGGACAAAATATTACGTGGAAGAGAGACAGCTTCTTCAACAAATGGTGCTGGACAAACTGGACAGCCACTTGCAGAAAGTTGAAATTAGACACATATCTTTCTCCTTGCATGAGAATCAAATCAAAGTGGATCAAGGAGCTAGGAATTAAACCAGCTACCTTGCAACGGATGGAAGACAAATTAGATCCAACACTTCAGCATTTGGGAGTAGGCAAAGACTTTCTCAACATGTCTCCTAAAGTGAAGGAAGTAAAGTCAAAAATCAGTGAATAGGATGCCATTAAGCTAAAAAGCTTTTGCACTGCCAAGGAAACAATCGAAAGAGTCAAGAGATTTCCTACGGAAATGGAGAGAATCATAGGCTATGATTCCTCGGACGGGGGACTCATATCCAGAATCTACAAAATCCTCAAAAACCTCAACTACAAAAACGCAAACAACCCATAGTATTCTTAGAAAAATAAGGGCTACCTTGTGCCGCTTTTCCCATGGTTCCCATGGCTCTGAGGTGAAGGCAGCTGTCTTGCAGGCACTTGCAGCTAGTGAGGGTGGAACTTGGCTGAATGCCCCAGGATGATGGAAATTCGAGGAGAAGAGCAGTGTGGGTTGAGTCTAGTGCCTAAGGGAGAAATGGGTACAATCAGTTTTGAAGTTAGAAAATATAAGAGGTAGTGAATTATATTCTCTGAGGACCACAGAATTTGAGATGTAAAGGATTTCAAGTCAAGCCCTCTCTACACTGGGGTCATCAAACTTCACCATGTCTAAAAGTCACTAGGGAGCTTTTTAACTAAGCATATTCTAAAGCTGCCTCTCCAGATTTGAATCTGGTAGTTTGGGGATGGGGCCCCAGATTCTGTATTTTTAACAGAACCATCCACTATCCCTGAGGTTTCTGATGCAACTGGCTCATGGTCCACATTCTGAGATCCTCTGTCCTGTGCTATGTCTGAATTCCTCCTCTGTCACTCTCAGCATGTGGCCGTTGACTTTGCATTCGGCAATGGAGCCATGGAAAGATGAGGGAGCAGCCAGCCTTGGGCAGTCTGTTCAACTTTGCAGAGTTCACTTCCCTGCAGAGGTTACCCCTGTGAGGAGGTTGTTGGGGCTGCTTTTTTCAGTGCAGTTATTTGAGGCTTAGCCTAGGATGCAATTCAGCACAATGCATCATAGTTACTCATGTAATTGGGATTTGCTTGCTCTGAACCTAAGACTATAGAACAATTTTAATATTGAGAAGTTCTCATTTGTGATATTTTTGGGGAAAGATCAAGTTTCATATTGCTAAGAAGGTCTGAAGGCTGTGGAGAACTGATTGTTTAAGGTGTCAGGTTTCTTTTTGAGGTGATGAAAATATTAAAAAATTAACTGAAGATTGACTGAGTAATGGTTGTGCATATCTGCATAAGTCAAAAACCACTGAATTGTATACTTTATTATATGTTATATAAATTGTATCTCAATAAAATTGTTTAACCCATTACATCCCATCATCCTATTTATGGAGGGCTTGAAAAACTTAAGTTGATCAACAAGTAATTTTGAAATAAATGTTTATGGAGTTCTCTTCTTTTGAGAAAAGTATATTTCTTAAAAATATTATTAATGATAATAAATTATTTAAAAAGCTCTAAATTATGATTTCCAATATATTTTAATGTGTCCGTGTCAATTTCATTGACATATTCACAGAATGAAAAACTTGGGACTTAATGGGTTAAAGAAAATAGATCTGAGATCTCTATAAAATATTTCATTTATTGGAAAATTGGCTTTCTTAATATATTTTGAAATAATTCTGATACAATATTCTACAATATTTGACTCAAATCAGTAATGACTCCTTCATGACTTTGGTTGTTATCCTGTTATCTGTCCAGAGACAGATTATTAGAGTTGGTTGTAATTTCAGATTGAAATTTTGTGTGTCTCCATAGAAGGTTGGGTTTAACACTGAATCCTGCAGTTTCCTGCTAGTTTGGTCAACTGGCTGACTCCTGGCATGTTATGCAGGTATCTGGTCTTTATGTAGTCTTGATTTTGCTTCACATTTTCTGATGTAGAAATTATGCCCTCTGAAATTCATAATCTACATTCAAAATTTCTGAAGAGGTTCATTGAAAAGTCATTTATCAGTCTATTTGGAAGCTGTTACTTCATTGAACAATGAATAGGTTTCCCTTACAAGAAGCCTGAAGCTCTTCTATGATGCACTGAACACAAAATGCCCAGAGCTGCTCTTCTATGATGCTGGAAATATTCTTCAAGACCTTATGCTACTTTCTGCTTTTATGGTTGAGGAAACTGAGGCACAGAGGAAATCACCAGGTGGTGGGCAAGTTAAGACTGAGCCTCCTGACTCATGGCCCTTTCCATGTCCTGCTCTATGAAAGCTGAACAGAAAACAAGACCTCAAATACCTATCTCCCCAAACCCAAATGCAACAAATCTAAGTCTGAAACCAAGCAGTAACAATTTCTAAAACACAAAGGGATGACCCCAGCCTGCTGCAGAGAGGAAATAGGGTCCTCTCAGCAGAGAAGCTGGCTGCTCTGAGGTGGAAGAAGCTGAATTATTCCCTGGGGACCAGCCCCATAAGCTCTTCCTTCAAAGTGACACTGGGCCTGAAAAAGTGCTTCTCTCCATAACACAACCAAATTACTGCTTCCATGCTAGCCTCTCGCACTCTGTGCCAAGCTCTGGCTCCCACCCAGCCCCTCCTTGAGTTGGGAGCCAAGCCCCAGACTCCCTTGTCCTAGGAACTGGTCCAGAATGCCTTCGCAGTCGGCTAAGAGGAGCTGTATGTCAGCCTGGGAGGCCTGGCTGCCTGGGTGGGCTGACTGGACCCTCCTCTGCAGAGCTTTGCCCCAGCTCAGCAAAGTGAGGACAAGTAAGGAAAGGCAAGGTTAGTTCTTGCTGAGGGGCTGTGAATGTTCACTCTGACTGAGCTCTCCTTTCTGGAACTAGAAGGAATTTGATGCCACTGGTAGCTGAATGCCATGTGCCTCTTTCTTCAGGAGTAGCTCCTAGGATTCTGGAACCACACAAGTTCTCTTGAGGCCTGGGACTTTGAAGAGATGAGGCTGAAATTGGGACAGAGTATGAACATGTGCAGGTGATTTCTCTCCTTTATAAAATTCTCCTCTGTTCTCTTCCTTGGGAGGACAGCACCTGCCTTGTCCAGCACCAGACACTCTCATGCCTTTGAGATTAAGTTTTAGGATTGCCAGGTTGGGTTGGTCAATTCTTTGATTTGATCTATATGTAGTAGTTTTTCTTGGCCAGTTTTCTTTCAAAGAGCAGGGAGAGCATGTGGAAGCCCACCTGCATATATAGTGCAGACCCATATGTCCCCTAGATACATTCATCTCTCTTATCTTTGAGCTTTCACAAATGGGTCACTGTCAAGGGCAGGGTAACATTCTCCATTCTCAGCAAGGCCCCACTTTTGTATGATGTAGCAATGTTTCTTTTTCTTTTTTAAAGAGAGAGGGGACAGTGAGATAGAGAGAGAGAGAGAGAATCAATTTTATTTAGTTTTTCACATGACTTTCGTTTCTCTGATTTTGTTGTGTATGTGGTGCTGGGGTTTGAATTCGCATCCTCGCGCTTTCCAGGCAATCGGAGTAACCTCTGAGCCACTGCTCCAACCCCATAGTGTTTCTTAAAATCAAGCATTCATGAACTCCCAAGTTATGCCAGCAGACCTCTCAGGGCTACCAGACCTTGACTAAAAAACACATGAAGTTAAATTCTGTTCTTTCACATAAAGTACTCAATTAGCAGGAGTGACATTGTAAACCCTCAGATTCTGGAACCAGATGGCATCACTTGGCTATAAGGTCATTCCCATGTGACTCAGAATGTACTTATGTGATTTTAATTTTGAAAAGTCAGAAAAAACAAAAAATTAAAAACTTCCTTTGGAACTCATGGACTGTGCCTCCACTTCTCTCCCTGACCTTGAATTACAGGGATTTATATATGCTATTTTTGTTTTTAAAGAGAGAGAGGGACAGTGAGAGAGAAAGAGAGAAACAATTTTATTTAGTTTTTCATATGGCTTTCGTTGCTCCAACACCTTGTTGTGTACGTGGTGCTGGAGTTCGAACTCACATACTTGCGCATGCCAGGCAAGCGCCATAACCACTGAGCCACCACTCCAGTCCCTTATGTATTTTGTTTTGAGAAATAATATATTCTTTCCTAACAAGCAAGGTCCTTATCTAAGGAAAGAGCATGAGGCTGGACCCAACTTGGGATGTGCCTCACTTAGCAGGTCAAACAGAAAAATGAAAATCCATTCAAATACGCAATTCTGAATTAGAAGGCTTTGGTGACCCTCTTTCCTCCAAGGCCACCTGATTCATGGCTATTGCTGATATCCTAATCTATTGGCTTATCTAGAATTTTCACTGATTGGTTGTGCTCTTGACTTCTGGGATCATGTTCAATTTAAAAAAAAAAAAAAATCCCCAAAGATATTTAGGCAGGGGGCATGTAAGCCAAATTTACACACACACACACACACACACACACACACACACACACACAGGTGTAAGAAGTTTATTAGAGCAGCCAATGAATGTACTGCTTTGCTTCTGAAAAAAATGTATGGGGGTGGGGGATAGAAGTTTGAAGGAGAAGCACAGATGGAAAAGTCTTTTCATTTTGGTTTGTCACTGAGCAGAGACCTAGAGTTACTGAGGGTGTCAAGACTCACAGATGCAAACCCAGGGAGGAAGAATGGTACAGACACATGACAGGAGGCAGCCAGCAGGATGTATGCTTCCACAGGATTCTGACACGAGGCAGGACACACACCAAAGGACAGGTTGGGTGCTTGAACGTAAGTATCTAGTGTCCCACTGTGAGGCCAGAGCTGAGTGTTCAGGGATGCTTTGAAGACCCAGTGATATTTCCAGATGATTTACACAGGCTGCTCCTGCCACCCCCACCTTTAAAGAATGAGTCATGTCTCTGTACTTGATTTGCTGAGCCAAGTATTGCTCTCTGAAGTCTTGGTGCAGCTTGATCAATTGAGTGATTTTTCTTCTTTTTCTCCTTTTCTCCTTCCTCCCTGGCCTCGTACTGGGGATTGAATGTAGGGCTGTGTGCATACTGGGGAATAGGCAAGTGGTCTACCACTGAGGTACATCCCCAGCCCAATTTTACCTTTTTGGAAATCAGTTTCCTGTTCCATCATTTTTGCAAAATAGAAATAGTAGATAACCTTTAGTATTGGTTGCACCTAAATGTGTAATCCTTACTTTGATTTTGTGGCTCTCATTATTGGAAAAATTTTAGAGTTCTGAGCACAAATGCACATCTATAGAGGACGTCTCCTTTTGAAAATGTCTGCTAGCCTCTCTACTTTTTTTTTTTCAGCTAAAATAGTTTTTTCATGGCTACCAAGTAATGCAGTTGGAGTCCTCAGGATAAACCAATATGACTGTGTTATAAGTTTCCTTCTTTGATCACTAGACTGTTATGTATTTGAAATTTATAGGCCTTTCAGATGCCTTATGAAACTGGAGTATCACTTGAGTTTAGGTGCCAATAGTATGTTCGAAAAGTACACATGGTATTGGTTTGGCTCTGTATTTTTAGATGAGTGCGGCGGGGGCGGGGGCTTACTTGCCTGGGCATCCCAGCCCACTCTGGCTACTATTGATAAGTTTGAAGTACACCCAGCTGGTCTTGTAGTAGAGAACCCATTAGTTCCCTCAGTGGGGAAGCCTAAGGCAATGGAAAATGTTTAGTCTACACCATTGTACTTTTTGAAACCAGCTGGTGGAAATGCTGATCCTTCTCTGTCCAGATCAGGAAGAATAGAGTTTCCTTAGAGACTGGTGGGCAGCCAGAACCCAACACAACCTTCTTCCTACCACCACTGCTGTGCCTGTGGCCTGCTGTGCCGGCAGTCCTCTGTTGCTGGGGATCCTGCCTTCTTCCCCACTTACCTCACACGGACAGAAGGCAGTTCCACCCATTCCTCTTGGGTTTGAGTTCTCTGTAATGACCCACTTATTTAACAAAAAAAGAACCCATTTCTAGAATGATATCTTAGTCAGATGAGTATACCTAGCAGGTCTACTCAAAGACTCTGCCTGTGAAAATCCAGTCGCCAGACTGATGCCTAGCAGGCAAGTGGGGAGGAAGAGGAGCACAATAACTGCAGCTCCTGCTAGGACTGCCAAATGGCCAGTTACCACCCCTGCCCAGAGGTGCAGAGGACATCATCATTCAGCCCTTGACTTAGGAAAACCAAGTTTCGTTCATCAAATATGGAGAACGGGGGCTGACTTAACTCTTCCATATACCCTATTGGACATCCTTCCCATGAACTCACTGTGTGCTGTGGACGAGGAGCTTAACTGGACAGTTTGCATGATGTTGACATGGGAGCCAGTTAAGGCTAAGGGTGAATGTAGGCTTAGTGGACATGGTGTCACACCTCCCACAAACCATCTTTCACAGTTCTCAGTGCTTGTGGGGCTGAGCTAGTGTTTTGTGTGTGTGATTTTTTTTTTTTTTAGATAGGGTCTCTAAGTTGCCCAGGCTGACCTCAAGCTTGCAATCCTCCTGCCTCAGTCTCAGGAGTACCTGGGATTACACGTGTGCCACCATGCCCTGCTTAGTGTGGTATTTTTATATGATCGTTGGATACGAGAGAAGCATAGTGCTCTGATGTTGGTTAAGACTATGATGATAAGATGTCCAATACCTCAGGGTGAATGTGAGGCTGCAACATTCAAGCCTCTATGGGTTGGCTCCCGCTGACTCCCTTTGAGACCCACCCACAATGTGTTCCCTGGGACTGCTTCCCCTTGGGGACTGAGTGCAACCACTTAGCCTTCATTTTCTTCTTTCTTTCAATACTGTTACTCTTAATACTGTATCTAACTCCAAGTAATCTTTTTTTTTTTTTAATCACAACTCCAGACTTGTTTAAAGGGTAGTTTCAATTTATTAACGAATCAGAGAAAACAACACAAAATGACTGTGAAAGGCTAAGAAAGATGAACAGGGGTTCTCTGGCTGGCTCTCCTGTGCTTGTTGGAATAAAGCTTCCCTGGGCCTCATGGATGGTGCCCCTTCATGAGGGAAGGCAGGTCCTTCAGTGGAAGCACAGTGTTTCTCTGCCTTTGTATTATGACTTGGAAACTCACTCCCTACCTGGTGTGGAAAGTTTGCCTCCATGAGGCTATAAACCGTCTAAGACTTAAAAAACTTAACTTTTGAAAAACTTTTTCTAATTTTTAAGCATACTTTTTTCACACCTTTGGATTTCGTTTTATTTTGTTTGAAGCAGCATATACAGAGAGAGATTGTAAGCCTGACCCATTTGTAATGCTGCTTAATAGTCTAGATCTAGGTTTATTCCTCTCACACTCAGAGAGAAAATATTCAGACCTTACATTAGACTTTTCGAAAGCATTACTGTACATCATTTCATTCGATCCTCACAAAAGTCCTGTGAGGTAGGCAGACAGGCATCATAGCTCCAGGACACAGAAGACAGAGTTGCAACTGGTAGAGGTGGTAACTGAATTCATGTCCTCTGATCCAGGACACTTTCCACTGTAAGATGAACTAAGTTCACCATTATGAACAAAGCAGCCTTTCTACTTAGAATAGATACACTGTTGTTTGAGCTAGAAAACACAGAAGATTTAAAGTACAGAGAGTTAAGGAGTAAACACACCTGACTTCAGTTCAGCATCAGCATTAGATGGATGAATAAGATAGAATGTGGACACCTTTGTCAAAAGTTTCTGCTTGTTTTCTTGATTCTCACCTGGACCATTTTGGATGTTGTAACTTTAAAGCATCAAAGTCCAGGAAGAGAGAAGCCATTCAAAGGACTTTCTCATCTAGTAATTTATTGATTCCTTCACAAATCCTCTTGAGGTTGGGCCTACACTCTCCATCCAGACTATAGAGGGTGGAGAGGAACTCCACATCAGCAAAGTGGTTGAAGACGTGGTTGATGCGCCCATGGGTCCTGGGCGTGAGATGTCGCTGCACCAGTTCATGCACCAGGTCCTTGCACTCATGCAGGAGCTTGGAAAGCACGTTTCTATCAAAGGTATATTCCACCTCATAGAAGCTGACCATGGTCATGGCAGTCTGGTTCAGCTTCTTCCGGAACTTCTCCACAATAACAATTTCCTCCTGACTGAACTGGTTGTTCCGGTAGAGAATCCCAATTTTGATTGCCACCTTGATTAAGTCTTTCATGATCTTGTGGGCTTCCTTCTTATTGTGAGTGTGCTCTTTGGTGACTTTGTAGAGCTCATCAAAGATCTCACTGCTGGTATCATCAATCAACATGTTGACAACAGTTTTGCTGGCTATTTTGCTCAGAATCTTCTTCTGGGCTTGAAGGGCAAGACTCTTTGAACTAAACACATCAGGACCTATAGTAAGAAAAGAAAGAAATGTTAAAGTAATATGAGAATTGCGAATTATGTTTCTAAGAACCCATGTCTTTGATATACCACAACTCCCTAACTAAACTCCACAGAAGCCTGGCAGCCCACAGTCTCTCTTTGCATGCTGGGCCTGTGTGCCTTCTTGAACCATCTTAACTTTGCTTGTGGTCTCCTCTTGTCCAGGCTAAATATCACCATTTTAGACTTTCAAGCATAAGTCCTTCCTGATTCTGCTAGCTCATGGAGAACTCCCTACAACTACTGCCACCATGTAAACCATTCAGTTTCACAAATTATATATAATTATTGCACAAGACAGGGGTCAGTAGAATCAAAGCAGTAGGCACCCGGGACCTTCCATGGCCCCAGTAAACTCTCTCCCCAAAGTCTAAGACAACAGGATATTTAAGCAACATCACATCCAAGTGAACCTCACATTCTCAGGATTTTCCCTTCAGCTTTGGGGCAAAGAGAATAAACACTTTTATGTAGAACATAAAAGGAATGAATGGTGTCTCCTGACTACCTCAAGAAAGCTCTGATTTCCTGACTTATGTTCTTCCAGAGTTTGAGTCAAATGATACTCCTGCCCAATGTGATCATCCTCCACAGTCACCAGACCTTTGTATGAATAACCTTTGCTCAAAAAAAAATCAAATATGTCTCCCAATGACAAATATTTAGAAGCACTAAAGATGTTCAAAATATTGTGCTGTATGCTTTAAAGTTAGTTATGACCCTGTCACTGAAACGTGTTTATATCTCCTCAGGTGATTATTCTATATGGTTTGGGTCTTTAATGTCCCTCAAAAGCTCATGTGTTAGGCAATGCAGGAATACACAGAGATGAGATGGTAAGATTATGAGGGCTGTAATCCATCAGTGAAGTAGTCTATTCAATAAATTAATAATTTTAGTGGACGGTTAGGTGGTAACTGTAGATGGGTGGGCATGGCTGGAGAAAAAAAATAGGTCACTGAGAGCATCCCTTTGGGGACCATGTCTTGTGCATGGCTTCTTGTTCTTTCCCTCTGCTTCCTGGCTTCTATGAGCTAAGCAGCTTTCCTCCACTATGCCCTTCTGCCATGATGTTCTGCCTCATTTTGGTCTAATTTTTAAAGAATACCTTGCTATGGACAATAATGGATGTTGTATCACAATGGTACTTGAATTACTTCATATTCCTGATCTCTAAAAATATGACACATTAGTGTTTTAAGCCACTGAACTTGTGGTAAATCCTCACAGCAGCAATAGAAAATTAATTCAGGTGAGTAGAATTCACATTTCCTATTTAATTTAATTTATTTATTTATTTGAGACAAGGTCTTTCTAAGTTGTCCATGCCAGCCTTAAACTCCTAGTCTCAAGCGATCCTCCTGTCTCAGCCTCCTGAGTCACTGGGACTATAAGTGAGTGTTCATTTCCCAACATTATTTGATCATGGAACTCTTTTTGTCTCCTAGTAATCAACTCTCAGGTTTGCCAGCAATTAGGAGATTCTCAGATATGGACTTTCATTGACAAAATGGAGCAAGTTGATCACCTTACTCTTGAACTATTAGTGATATGTGTATCATTGAGCTAAAAAATGAAGAACAGAGATGTAAAAAATAAAACATTTTAGACAGAGGAAGCAGATGATACTGAGCTAATGACTACAATGCTGTCATCTCAGCAGGGTAAGCTGTACACTCCTAGTGTTGCCACAATTCTCACCCCTCTTTACCTGCTTTTCAATTCTAGTGTCATGAACTGGGGCTGTAGGTCAGTGGTAGAGAGCTTGCCTAGCATATGTGAGGCCCTGAGTTTTATCAACACTGCAATTAATTAATTAATTAATTAAACTGATTCTAGAGTCAACTTTAACCACCCTTTCTCCCTTTTACACCAAGGACTCCTTATTCCTTGTTTCTGTTTTTTTCCTGGAATTATTTAGCATTTACTATTAGTTTGACTATAAAATGCTATGGAAAAAAATCCCCCACAAAGGATTCAGCTGGGTCTTACTCTGAATATGGTCCTACAGGAAGGCAAGATATAGATAATAAAACAAAATGCAGAAACATGCAGAACAGCCTAAATTACCACAAGTGGGAATTATTGGTGTGAGCTCTAAGGGCTCTGAAGGTAGATTTGAATTTGGATAGGTGAAGACAGCTACAATGTTAGGAAGTAGTTTCTAAAGTCATAGATACAGGCCAGTGATTTTCACCAAGATGTTAATGCTGTGGTGGTTTTCCTGATGTTTTCAGTCATCTCTCTTGCATAAGAATTTATTATTTACCTATAAGGGAATGAGGGGTACAAACCTCTAGGATAAGGGCTTAGGAGGGTCACAATGTAAACATCTCTGAAATCTTGAAGATCAAGACTCCAGAGCAGAGGAACCCACATGTTACGGGTCACCAAAATCACCAGGAAAGCTTTAAGGAAATAAAACCAAACACCACTACCACCAATTATCCCATACTGTCACAATCTCCCTGTGTGATTATGACATGTTAAATGTGCTCCAACACATATCTCATGTGTCTGGTTATGTCTTCTAGGATAGAATGATCTATGGTCCATTAAATGAATTTGTAGATGACTTAAGTATTAAGGCTGGCTCTTGATGGTTCACTGTACAAATAGCTTACTAAGGCTTTGAGCAGATCTGCAAGAAAGATACCTATATAATTTTGTTTGGTCCACTTCCAAAACTTGCTGGACAAGTTTCCCATATGCACCACATCCTGTGCATATGGGAAATAGTGGGAAGGATTAAGAGAAACAAAAGCAAGATAGTCTGGTCAACAAAATGCTTTAATATCGCCCAAAGATCTGTCAGGGAACAGTGGGGAGATACTACTTCCTATGATTTAGACATGAGGTGTGTCCCCACCACAGCTCCTGTTATTGCAGGAATATTCAGAGGTAAAATGATTAGATTATGAGAACTGTGACCTGATCAGTCCATCCTAGAATGGACCTACTGGGTGATAACTGCAGGCAGGTGGAGTATGGTTGGAGGAGGTGGGTCACTAGGGGTATTCCTTGGAAGGGTTGTTCTTCCTGCATCCCCTTTATCTCTCTCCCTCTCTCTTTCTGTTTTTTTAATTCCACCATAAGATGAACAGTCTTGTCTGCTCAGGCCCTTCCACCATGATGTGCTGCCTCACCTTGAGTCCAGAGCAATGGATTCAGTCATTTATGAACTGAGAACACTGAAACTGGGAGCCCCAAATAAACTTTTCCTCCTCTAAGTTGTTCTTGTTGGGTATTTTGGTCATAGTGATGAAAAGCTAACTAAAACACCACTGTTCCAGCATGCATACATAATGTTACAAATGATTTGAGGGAGAGTGTGTGCCCTGAGGGGGCAATCCTATTCAGAAGACTTTTTGCACATGACTATCTTGGGTTTGCTTCCATCCATCCTTTTATCTCAGCTTTCTGCAGAGGGACCATGTTGGTGACCCATGAGGAAAGGACACTGCAGGCAGACAGGAAGCATATGAGTTTAGCTTCAGGAGTCAAGTTGAGGGATGTGTTTGGGATATTTGGGGGAATAGGCCTAACTAGTGGACACATGCTTCTTGGTGGGAAAACACCAAGATATCCAGGATAGACCTTGGCAAAACCTGTTTTTTCACTCCTGTATACAAGCCTGAGGAAAGCTCTTTTGGCCAAGGATAAATTTCTTTTGACCATGTGTGAACAAAAGCTGCCATTCTCCAGCTACTAAAGGTAATGGATTATATATGATACCTTCGAATCTCTGAGCATAGAGATATAATATAACTCATTTTACCAGCATAATGAGACAAAATTGAGGAAGCTGCAAAATCCATCCTTGTAGAAAGAAATGGAGACTTTCTGAAACCAAGATTGATGGGAGAGCTTGAACGAAAGAATATGAAGTCAGTGCTTTCAGAGTAAGTATCCTTAGAGCATTTATAAAGCAAGGAAAAATGCCAGGCCTATGTTGGGAGAATGGCATGACAGTGGTAGGGAGCTAGTTTGGAGAGAGAGAAAGCAAAAGATAATCCAGGTGAGGACTTCATTGCGTGGAAAAGTGCTGGGATCAGTCTGGGTTACTGCCTTTATAAATGATGTTCAGAGTACAAGTGATGTTTCCTCAATTCTGGAAAACATCAACCTTTCCCAGATGGTGAAATGCCAGGCTGATGGTGATAAACAGCAGGAAGATCTTCCCAAGCTGGGTGAGTGGGCCAAAGAGAGGTAGATGAGCCTGGTAAGACAAGCATGGTAATAATAAGGTAATAGATTTGGGGGAAATGAAGTAAGTGATGATTACAAAAGATGACAGGTTCTGAGCTGTCAGCTATAGCCCAGGAGAATGCTCTGAGCCTCACCCAGGATGTGGGGGCGGAGAGGGGCCAGAGCACAGCTCTCCTTTCCTCTTACTCGCAGGACTCTGCAACTTCTCTACCTCTGCAGCTTCTTAAGGAGGGTGTGGAAAACTAGAATATAAGTATAGAGAGCTTTATCAAGATTATACAATTGTAAATAATTTGTAATAGCTAATATATAGACAGTATCACTTCACTTCTGTAAACAGCTTAAGATGATGGCAGGAAAGCAAATTAGCTAAAAAATGTTAAGTAGAAGTTAAAAGTGGACATGGTATCCAGACAAAAGCAATCTGTAGTGGTTTCTGAGCACCATCTGTCACAACAGAGGACCTAGGGTATAGGGAAGGTGGGAGGAAAGGCCCCAGGCCATGTGGAGGGAGCTCTGTGGTAGTCCAAGCTTTGGACACTCAGTCGCTTACATTTAATTGTTGGGAGAAAAACTTCAAGCGAGCTTCCTTAAGATGGTGCAGGCTCACAGACTACTTTGAACTCACAGGATGAACAACCATACTTCTGCTCAGCTGCTTATGCACCCAGAAGAGATGAGTGGACCTATCATGTCCCTCCTGTTCCATATTCCACCATTGACAAGGAGCCAGGAGCTGGGGGGGAAGTGATGGCCTCTCTCTCCTCTCCCATTTCCTTTTCTCTCTTCTGTGTGAATAACTAGGAAGGGGTTGACTATAGGGGGAAGGTAGTCAGCAGGAAGGAAGTCCATGACAATGATAAAATGCCCTCTGGAGAAGACATGGCCTCTGCTTTAATTCTTCATAGTCCTTAAGTAGCTGTGGGGACAAGACGATTAGGGAGACTTAAGTAATGTTTTGAAATGTAAATAATACAGTTGTGGTTTCCAGAAAGCCTAATAGAGTTATGGCATCTTCACTGGAGTCAAACTAGGAACCATTTTCCTTATCTTGCATAGAACTGTTATTTGTATATTCCTGGAATATTAAAGAACAGGGAGCTGTAGGAAATAGAATAAAATGAAATTGTTAAGGGATGGTGGGGCCTTGAGTTTCTCCAACCCCATGAAGAAGTGATCAAAGCTTAGGCATTCATGAAAAATGCCTTTTGTTGATCCAATCCCTTTCATACTTGAGTGAGATGGCTTTGTGTGTGTGTGTGTGTGTGTGTGTGTGTGTGGCTTAAGAAAGGTATACAGAGTTATTTATAAGGAGTCTACAGTAAAACTTGGATGACCAAAGAGGGTTGGGGAATGGGTTTTTCTGAGTAGGGCTAACCTAGTTCTTCCTTGAGGACTTCTGTTGGTCTGGCCTTTCCCATCTCCAAAGAAGCTACCTGCCTTGAAGAGGGTTCCCATGTTGAATGATTAGAGGAGTCTTCTAAGAAGACATGAGGTCCCCTAAATTTCCATCACCTGCAACAAGAATTAAGTAGCTGTGGGTTCTATGGCTAGGATCACCATGATTTAAAGGGCAGCAGCCTCTACCAGGCACCATTGGGTGGTGCACAAAATGAAAATATTAGAAGTATTATATAAGTTCATTTTTTAATGGAGAAATTAAACTTCACTAATAATATCTAATACACAGACTGACCCTGGTCCCCACTGGTGTGTGGCATTCTGATGGAAGAGAAAGTTCCCCAGGATGGGGTGGGAAGGAGGTGTTTAGCATATCCCTCACTCATTTGTTCCATTTTAGTAGCTTTCATTTATTTCAGCATATGTTATATGTGCTTGTTAAACAAGCTCACTGATTATATTATTTAGTTCTAACTAATCTAACCCTTGCAAAACAGACTGGTGGATTAGAAAAAACTTCTGTAAGAAACAAAACCAAGGATTGAAGACCATTCACTAATCATGCAAGCACATGCCAATATTGAAAGGATAGTGGAGTTGATGACCGAGATCCTTGTGGCAAGAACTTTATAGTTAAACTATAAGGGAAAAGTTCTGATCTAACCAGATCTGATAAGAAATGGGCCATAAACATTTAAAAATTGTATAAGATAATTTGATATAGGGATTTCAAACACTTTTACTTGCCTTGAGCTATTTCCCAAAGGCAGTAGGAAGCCCTAAGAGTTAGCAAGACAGAATTTTGTATTTTGTATTTTGTGCTGTGTTGCTTAGGCTATCCTTGAACTCAGGGTGCTCCTGCCTCTGCCTCCTGATTCACTGGGATTACAGGCATGCACCACTGAGACCAGCTTTAGCAAGACAATTAAATGCACTGTTTTTAATCTTCACCTTATCCTTTGGGTGGCAGGAAAACTAATACAGTGGCATGGATGGCTGAGGGAGAGGGATGAGCCAAGGATTACACTGTTTCTTCTAACCAGGAGACCTATTTGGGTAGGAGTACGTTTAGGTGCCATCAACTGAAACATGCATCTTGGAGGAGAAGCCAGTATAGCAGGAACATGAGTTCAACCTGAGTTGCAGGTATTCATTGGTGTCTGGAAGGAGATGGGTGCACTAACCTGAATAGTTAGGCACCTTAAACCTCACTTATCTATCCCAAGCTTCCTATTTTCCCATGTAAAACTTCCCTTTCTAATAAGAAATAGATGATAAGAAGACCATTTTCCTGAGATAATTAGCCAGTCAGGGACCCTGAGGGACTTCAAAATGCAATTCCTATGTACCTGTTAAAGTGAGTCCTCTATTCCTTATAGTTAGAGTCACCCTCTATCCCTATAAGGATTCTCTCTCCCTTTGTGGCCCTTCTCCCCCAATGTGACTGGATGTTTTAAAAATTAGTGTATACTCTCCAGAAAAAATAAAAACCATTACATATGGAAAAACAAATAGTGTAGGGAGGCAAAGGGAGGTTTGGGTGAAGGAGGATTGGTGTGGATGAAGGAATGACTGAATTATCTGAGGCAAACCCAGAACAGAGGGTATTGCATTGGATATTCATCACCCCTGAGTCATGTGGTTAGTCCTCCTACCTCCAAATTACACTTGAGCATCCCAGAATCTTGCCTTTTGCTCAGTTCTATGAGCAGGCATAGCGTTTGGCTCTGCTCATGGTTGTTGCTCAATCCTCATGATTAATTCCTTCAGAGACAGGAATGGGGACTCATGTGTTTTGTGAAGACCAGGCATGGTGGAATTTCCTAGTTATTTTGGATGTTTCAGGGTGCTGAGCAAAACATACAAAAGCAGCTGTGGTCAATCAAATCAGGACACTTCTTTTTTTAAATATTTTTTCACTCTTTTTATTGGTATATTATAGTTGTACATATTGATGGGTTTTGTTGAAATAAGATGTTTCTTACAGGAAAGGAGATTCAGATCTCTTTCAGTAAACTTGCACTGAATAATCACTCTTGAAAAGTCATGCTAGATCACTGTCAGTAAGAAGATGACCACGGTTTTTCATTGTTACTGTTTTCAATAACATATTATTTCAGGTTAAATGAAGAAAGATTGTCAGAGACAGCTGGAAAACCTTTCAGCTCACTATCTTACCTTGTCTTCTATCCCTCCATCAAAAGATTGCTGTCAGCACCAAGCAATCTGTAACTCAATTAATTATAATGCCGGAGATAAGGATCAAAAGCACGGTGAGTTTAACTTCTTGCTAAAGCAGGTCTCATCTGTAATCCCAGCAACTCAGGCGGCAGAGGCAGGAACATCCTGAGTTCAAGGCCACCCTAAGCAACACAGTGAGACCCTGCCTCAAACACAAAATACAAAAAACTGCCTTACTAACTGCTATGGCTTCTACTGCCTTTGGGAAATAGCTCAAAGTAAGTAAGTGTTGAAATCCATATTTCAAATCATCTTATTAAAATTTTTGAACATGAATTCTGTACCTGAGGTGGTGTACACCTTATATTTGATTGTCACAACAATCCTGCAAGAGAGGGACTGTGAGCTCCAGCTCAGAGAGGAGGAGACTAAGGCACAGCCTATGGAAGTACGTAGCAGAGCTGCCACTGGGCCCAAGTTCACCAGACGCCAGACAAAGCCTGCAATTTTCACCTTTCTGCATCTACCTTCAAAAAACAGCCCTTGGCTTCCTAATGACTGTGATTTCTCACTTATCGGAAACATTAAGTAGGCCTCAATTTAAATCTCCATATAGCTAGGGGAGTTAAACTTTCATCATTAAAAAAGTGTTCTTATGAAAAAACAATACTGTATATTCATCAGAATATGAAGATATTCATTTTTAGAGGAGATTATACATATTTCAGCAGAATTATATATTGATTTTGTTTTTCATATTGATTTTACAGCCAGCTCTGAAAAGTGAATTAGTGTTTGATAATTTTACTTACCAGAGCTAACTGAAGCAGATACTTGTGAAGTCACTGGGGGGTGAATCATCTCCAACTCAACAGGTTAATTATGGAGATCTGAGAGATATTTTTGTCTCACTGCAGCAGAAGAGCAACCATCACTAAAACAACATCTACTTACATGATTCCTTTAAATAAAGTGTGTCTAACCTCCACCCCTTGCATCTAACAAATAACTAGTGTCTCTCTGAATGGTAGATCATATTTAGGTGCACTAATAATAAAGTCTACTTAGGTGGTGTTGCTTCTTGAAATGCTTTATACACAGTAGTTAATCATATTCCTGCAGAAACTGTTAAGCAGACAGTAATATCGTCACCATCACCATTGTCATCAATAGCAGTAGCAGCTATGACATTTTATATTCAAGGAAACCAAGGCAAAGAGAGACGAGATAGCTTGTCTAAAGCTACTACATAGGAAGCGGCTGAGCTAGACTGTGCGGTCTGTCTCACAGTCTTGTGCTTCAGCCCACCACAGCGAACTGCCATGCATGGAGTGACAATTAGTTTAAATGCTTCTTGAATTGCTGCCCACTTAAAAATGGAGATCAAGCAGTTGTTTTTCCCCTCAGAAGAATTCATTTAAAAAAAAATCCACAGAACATTTCAAACGTATAGACAAAACTAAATACTTGTGTGCCACTATCCAGAAGGAACAAGTCTTAATATTTTGCTCTTCAAGATAGGGAGGTGAAGCACTCCTTGTTTTCAGCTGCTTCTCTTCTTCTTTCTCCTCAAATCTAACTGGACTTCAGGAGTTGATGTGTTTTTGCTCATCCCTGTTTTTACATTTTTGCCTCCTTGTATGAGGGTCCATGCAGCAACATAAACTGAAAATGGTATTTAAACTTCACATAAAATGTGTCGCTAGGACTGGAGTGGCACTTGCCCAGCAAGCATGAGGACCCAGGTTTGAACCCCAGCACACATACACAATTAAGTGTGGGAGCAACAAAAACCAGATGAAAAAAACTAAATAAAATAGAATCTTTCTCTCTCTAGAAAAAAAAAATGGGGTTGGAGTGATGGCTCAGCAGTTATGGTGCTTGCCTGGCATGCCCAAGTACATGGGTTCAAACCCCAGCACCCACATACGCAACTAAGCGTCACAGCAATGAAAGCTATGTGAAAAACTCAATAAAAATTGATTCTGTCTCTCTCTCACTCACTGTCCTCTCTTTAAAAAAAAATGTATCATTATACAAATCCTTTTGCAACTTATCATTCAACATCGTGCTTTCAAAAATTGCGTAGTTGTTTAGTTGCCTATATGAATATTTTTCTGTAATTCCAGTTGATGGACATTTAAATTCTTTCCACTTTCTGCACACACACAATAGCCTCCCAGAGTCTACACCTAGGACGAGCCTGTCAAGTCTGTAGCAAGGGCTGCCAAGTGCTCCTAGTGACACTGCACTCATTTTCGCTCCCAGCAGCAACATATGAGCTCCTGGGGTTCTGCTTCCTCATCAACACTTCAAATGGCCCAACTTTTTAATTTTGCCAATCTGATAGGTACAAAGTAGAATATTGTTTTATTATGCATTTCCCTGACTGCTAGGGAGATTCAATGTTTTTGTGTTTACTGAGTATTTAGGTTTTTCTCTTCCATGAATTGCTATTCATATCATGTACTCATGTTTTTTTCAATTGGAGTGTATGTCTTTTTCTTCTTAATTGGCAGCAGTTCTTATATATTATGGATTCTTTATCCTCTGCCGATCACAGGAGTTGCACCTACCTCCTTCCCAATCTGTACCATTCACTCTTAGTTTAATGTGGTGCCTTAGTCATACATAATTAAATGTTTAAACAGTCACATTGATCATCTTTCCCTTGATGGTTGATAGATTTTCTTTTTTTAAAGAAAGAGGGACAGTGAGAGAGAGAGAGAGAGAGCGAAACAACTTTATTTAGTTTTTCTTTAAAAAAAGAGAGAGAGGGACAGAGAAAGAGAGAGAGAGAGAGAGAAAGAATCAATTTTATTTAGTCTTTCACGTGGCCTTCATTGCTCCGAGACTTTGCTGTGTACGTGGTGCTGGGGTTTGAACTCGTGTACTCGCACATGCTGGGCAAGCACCATAACCACTGAGCCACCTCTCCAGCCCCTTTATTTGGTTTTTCATGTGGCCTTCGTTGCTCCAACACTTAGTTGTGTATGTGGTGCTGGGGTTTGAACTCACATACTCGCACATGCCAGGCAAGCACCTTAACCACAAAGCCCTGGTTGACAGATATTTTTGTATCTTGTTTTAAAAATTCCTTTCCTGCCATGAGGTGATGAAAGAGTCTCATGTATTTTCCAGAATTTGTAAGGTTTTGCTTTTCACATTGAGATCTTTGATCCATTTGGAATCTATTGTGAAGTCGAGAATCTTTTTCTCCTCACAGTTTATTCTTTTTATTGAATAGTTTATCCTTTCTGCTACTGATCTGTTAGGCTGCCCTTATTTCATATCAAGTTTCTACATTTCATGCATCTGTTTTTGAGTTTTTCACTCTATTCCACCAGTCTCTTTAGTGCCAACATTATATTTTCTTAATTACTAATGCTCTTAAGTCACGATAGACCAAAAGGAAGTCCCTTCACAGAATTACTGTTTAGAAATAATCTTGATTATCCTTGCTATTACTCTTCCATATGATTTTTTTTGAAGGAGGAAACAGGAGGTATCTCAATTCCTGACCTGAAATTATACTATAGGGCTATAGTAACAAAAACAGCATGGTATTGGTATCAAAACAGAACTGAAGACCAATGGAATAGAATAGAGGATTCTGAGACGAACCCCCATATCTTTAACTATCTGATATTTGATAAAGGGGGCAAAAGCATAGTGTGGAAGAAAGATAGCCTGTTCAACAAATGGTGTTGGACAAATTGGACAGCCATAT
>PVKS010027034.1:0-27944 GCA_004027875.1 Aplodontia rufa | reverse complement strand
ACAGCTTTCTCAGCCTGGACAACTTAGCCTTGATCTTCATATTCAAATGGAGGATTTCAAAGCCTGTGGAGGCAAATAATTGTTTGAACCAACCTTATGATTATAAAAGAAACTAATATTCTCCCAGTGTAGTCACAATGCTGAAATGAAAGAGGCAAGCAGAATACATCATCTCAGGAAGATCCATCCTGGGAAATCCATATTCCATAGCACCTCTCCACTAATCAGACCCATAATGTTTTTTAACTCGTTAATTATGGAGTTACAATTAGGAGGGAATCATTATCAAATAATCAAGAACAAATGTATAATCACAGAGCAAGCCAAGGCTGATGCCATTCCACGGTTTCCCCCCTTGGGTTTCCCATGGTTCCATATTTCCCTCTATTAAACCCCCTTGTTAAATGGATTTCTCATGGAAGTCGAAGGTTTCCCTCTGAGTTGATTCCCCAAATTCCCTCCCTCTGGTCTCCTTGATATCCTTCCTATTCCTATTCCCTTCCCCCCCTTCGTGCCCACCCTCCCTACATCTCCCACCATCCTAAGCAAGGTTCCCCCTGTTTGTGTAAAAATTCATACATGTTGAGGTTATTATTAGCTTAGCCATCTATCATACTGTTTCCAATTGTATTCTAGCTTCCACAAATGAGAGAAAACATTCGGCCTTCAAGTCTCTGAGTTTGGGATACTCCACTTAGCATAATTCTTTCCATCTCCATTCATTTGACTGCAAGTGCCATAATATCATTTTCTCTAATAGCTGAATAATATTCCATTGTATATATGTACCAAAGTTTTTGAATCCACTCTTTGAGTGAGGGGCATCTGGGTTGGTTCCATAATTTAGCTATGGTAAATTAAGCTGCTATAAACTTGATGAAGCTGTATATATATAATACACCAATTCTAACTCTTTTGGGGAAATACAAGAGAGAGAGAGACAGAGACAGAGAATCAATTTTTATTGAGTTTTTCATGTGACTTTCAATGCTCTGACACTTAGATGCGTATGTGGGTGCTGGGGTTTGAAACTGTATACTTGCATATGCCAGGCAAACACTATAACCTCCCAGCCACCGCTCCAGCCCTAAGACCCATATGTTTTAATATTTGATTTTAATTCAATCATTTCCAAATTTAAGTAGTGTGACTTACAATGATGGTTTCTAGGTATGGTTTATGTATTTCAAGGTTTATAAAATTGTAAATAGATAACTGCCTGCTACAATTAATTCCAATTTGGTTGGGTCTATCATGGCCTAAAAGAGCCTGTGAGGAGATCTCACCAATTACATGGGACCTCTTATAAATTTATCAGAGAGAAACTGTCCAGGTGAGGACTCCTCACAAGAAAAATACCCTCTCTTCTCTCTCTCTCTCCTCCTCTTGCCTCTCACACATACACATGCAATGTCTTAATTGTCAAGGGTGACAGATTCTATTACTGAGAACACCCAGCTTGCTCTGTCACTTTTGAGTTAACTTATGAAAAGTTCCATGATGTTTCAGCCACACCTAGTCTTAAGATGGAGCCATGGAGAACAGTGCTGTTGTTACATCACCATGAGACAGATATAAAATGTTCTTTGTTTCCAAAGAACACTGTCCAAATCCATCTTTAGACACTATCTGGGGATAATATAGCATGGCCTTTATTGCTGATTTTAGCAACACAATTGCTCAGGATTTTGCAGAGTTGTTTAGAAACCTGAGTTGATCATTACATTTCAGTCATTGGGAATATCTGCAGAAGGAAAAAGTTCTTAAAATCAAACTCTGGTGTTCTGAATAAGTGAGTGTTACCTTTTTTTATTTCACAAACATTGGACAGAGTCAACTATATATGTGATTTTTCCTTTGAAAGTAAATACGAGAGCAAGACTGTTCAGTGTTGGGGACATCACACTGCTATTCCTCTTGAAGGCACGTGATCTCCAATACACACACACCTTCTATTCGCCTCATCACCACCACTTTCTGGTTTACCTATTACTAAGGATATTGAGATTTCTTCAATTTGATTTTTCTAAAGGAGTAAGTCGTTGATAATCTGAATTTCTTCTGATCTGAGGCTTGTACCAATAAAAACATTTTTAACAACTGTGTCTTCATCCATAGGTAATGGACAATATATGCCAATATGTACAGCAGAGCAGGACAAGGAACAGCTCTCCATCAGCCAAAATCTTCAGGTCCTCCATTGCTGATAGAGTTGGATATGTGGGCGGTGTCACTGGATCCCCTGCTCTAGCTGACAAGAGTGAATCTAGAATGCTCTGTGAGCATGGAACACAGCTACCTATCAGGTGCTAGGACAGCTGCTGCAGATTCACTGTCCTGGTGGCCATGAGAATGGAGAGCAGACGGAGCTTGGGTCACAGGGAACTCCTTGTACCTACAGCTTTCTGGCTGCCTGGGAGGTTTGTGTACAGGGAGGCGGTGACTCTGCAGGGCTGTGTCTTGGCTGCTGGCACAGAGATATAGGGCAGAATCATCTGGCTCCAGGGAGTGGACATGAAGTTTTAAATGAGCTTTGTCTGGAGATTCAGGTGAGAAGTGACTGGGAATCATTTCATTTACAATCAATTCCTTATTATTGTAGCTAAACATCATCTTCAGGAGTTGCTTGGAGTCCTGCTTATACCAGTACATTGTATCATGGCCCAGATTTTGCTCACATTCCAGGGTTTCCTTCTTTCCCACCTGTGTGAGGAGGTATTTTGGAGTCTGGGAAACATGTGAGTGCAAGGGGCCTGTGAAAGAAAGAAGCAGAAATCAGGAAAATCCCAGCAGGTGGCCCAGGCTCTAGGCAAAATCAAACAGGCCCTGCTACCCGGGTCCTGGACTCACCTGCTCCCAGGAGGCAGAGGGCCACACAGCAGAGGAGCCTGGAGCCCATGGTGGGTCAGGCAGGCCAGGCCAGGCCCAGCTGAGGAGTGCAGTGGCTGAGTCAGAGCCACTGCAGCCTGTGCTGCTGCTGCCAGGGGCTTTGCTGGTGATGCTCTCCCTGCCCTCAGTGTCTGCGTGGACACAGGCGCCTCCTGTTCATGTCCTGGACCTGCTCCTGTCCCAGGTGTTTTGGAATTTCTAGAGCAGGAGTGAGTGGGGTGGACACACTGCCTCCAGGATCCGTCATTCTTCAACCAGCAGCTGCCTGCACCCTGTTCCTGTCCCAGAAGCTGGCACCGTCTTCCTTTCCTCTCCTTTTCTGACTCTCAGAGTCAGTCTGGTTTCCTTTCTCTGTGTCTTTTCTCTTTTCATAGCAATGCTGGATGATCCCACTCAAACCTTGGCTCCTTTCATCATCTGCTGATGCTCAGAGGCTCCCTGACCACTTCATGTCTGGGCAGGAGATATCCCTGAGTTCGCACCCATACACCAGCTGCAGCCATTTAAGATGCATGAATGTGATGAGAGTCAGGAACAAGCTGTTTTATGCCCATGAGGAGGACCAAACTGCAGCCCCGATCCCTGCAGTTTTCTCTTTGGAGAGGCAGAGCTGTTTGGAACACTGCTCTGAGGAGGTGTTTAGACATTAAGAAGTCACTATATATTGGGAACAAAATGGTTATGGGGACCAGGAAGCACGGAAGTTGGGGAAATCTATTGGAACAATTTCTCTGTCCTAGAGCTGTCTACAGATCACTCTCCTTTTGAGAACAGTTTGCACTCAGTGCCTGGCCCAGGATTTATCAACCTCAGTACCATCTGAATACTGCATTGGATGATCCTGAGTTGTGGGGCTGTGCTGTGCACTGTAGGGGGTTTAGCACCTTCCCTGTATTCTATTGCTTTAGGCATCCCCTTACTCATGAGAACCAAAAATGTCTTCAGACAGTGACAAATCTCCCTGATCAATAGTCACCTTCCCTTATTCCTTCCAAGTGTCCCTCCATTCCCAGCCTGCCTGCCTTCCACTCTCAGCCTCAGGAGCTTGGGAGGGCCATAGTGCCTCCTAAAAATGGATAAAGCACAGTGCTCACATCTTGATACCATTAGTCAGTGGAACAAGGTCAGCAACCACCAGGAGAAACTCCCAATGCTAGATAGGCATCACATACATACACACATACCCACCCACACACACAGATGGACAGACACACACACACACGCACACACACACACACACGCTTACTTAGTTTGGTAACACTACCAACCACCTGTAGTTCAATTGTTCTTTACTGAGCACAGACCTAGCATCAGGGACATAATAGTGAACAACAGAACAATCACATCTTCCCTTTTTGAAACTTTCAGTGTCTTTTATTTGTTGTACTCATTGAATCCCTACAAGGTACAAATCATGGGAGGACAATATGTTCATTCTTGTGATGTTTATACTGTAACAGGAGCAAAAAGAAATGTACAAATTCCATGTGGGATAGAGATATAAAACATATGTTACATGAAGGTCAGAAACATAAGCCAGTATTTACACTTAAATATCTTACACTGTATATCATTTTCTCATCTACAAGGCAATAGTACCAAATCAAGAATATTCAGCACTCTGCAGCTCTAAAACTCTATGACCATACCCAGGTACACACCTAGATGCAGGTCATTTACCCATGGTCTCAGGCTCGGACCTCATTGCACCACACAGCTTATATGCCAAGATCTTCCATGGAGACAAGAAGGGATGACAAATGGCTTGAGGGAGGAAGGAAGGAAGGAAAGGAGCAGGGGACCAGATAACTTTTGTGATCTATAAAATGTTGCTTACAACTTGTACAAGAAGTGAACCTTCTCAAAGTGTAGGTTTAAAATAATTACTTATCTTGCTATATTTTGGAACTGTTCTTGCCTTATTTTGTAAACTGAAATGAAACCGATGTTAAGAAACTTGACCCCCATGAGGTGATTCTAGTTCTGGTTATGCTTCACATGTTTTTACAAGAGAATTAAAACACAACTTTTTTATTATCTATCAAGAATTTCCCACAGTACACAGGAGAGCAGTAAATGATTCCTTGTACATTGTTTTCTGATTAGGTCAGCTGAACTGGAGAAGAGTATTCCTGTACAGAAAGGAGTCAGGGTTGATGCTAGGATCTCTGGCAAGAGCAGACTTCAATCAAGAAAGAAAACAAAGCAAGAAACACGAAACATTTCAGTTCCCCCAAAGGTATAGAGTTATAGGACCAGTGAGAAAGCAAGAGAAGAATTAGGACTTGTGGAAGTGGACTGAAGGTTACACAGAGACACACTTATGAATTTGGCTTTCCAGTAATTAAGAACCCTTGTTATAGTTTGGACATTCTCAAAAGTTTGGTTTTTAGTGGGAAAAGTACGTGTGCTGGTATATTTACAAGCAAAATCTTCCATTCTAGAAACAAAATCTACTTGAACAGTCCTGCTCCAAGATCACAGAGGATCATCCAGCAGATAAAGAAGAGTAAAATCCTTCCAGTTTAATTCCCTGATATTCCAGAATGTGGGAGAGTTGGGGTTAGGTTTCCTCAAGCCTGATCAGTAGATTTTCTTCAGTTGTTATTATCTGTGCAGGCTCCCCAAGGAAGCCCTGGTCTGTCAAGGTGCTTGCAGGCAGGTCCCATGCAAGATGTGACAGGCCAGGCTGTTGGCTGGGACAGCAGCACCTGCACATCACTGCAAAGGGCACAGTCCTGGTGTATAACAGCTCTGACCACAGCACTGAGCTCAGCTCCTGCAGACCACATTTCCCCTGATGGATGAACCCAAACTTCTTCTTAACCCTCTCTCTTCCAGAGCCTTCTCCTCAGGCCTTGCTCAGAACCTCTTGGATCTCAGCAGAGTCACAGCTCCTCCTTGTGGCTCAGGGGTTAAAAGCAGTAGATTCAGTCCTCCTGCAGTGGACCAAGTGCAGCATGGTGGCAGGGGTCTTAGAAACAAAGACCACACAGGAAAGGGAGAGGGTGGTAATCAGTTCCTGACCTTCACACACTGCACCTGTTTCTCAACAGACTCCCTCTGAGGACCCTGGTGTCCCTTTTGTGAGCAAGACAGGCATGGGGTCCCCAAAGTCAGACCTGAGATCATCAAGAAAAAAGGGCCCCCGAAGGACTATTGGAATAATGATTTCATCCTGTTTGAGGCATCTCAGTCTTAGAGTCAACTTCCACAGGACGAGAGAAGGAGCCTCCACCCCAGGAAGACACAATTCTGACTGGGACTCCTTCTGCCTCTCAGCTTGTGAGATTGACAAGCATGTGGTCCAGGCCCATACCAGGAGGCAAGCTATGGGTGCAGAGGACCCTCCAGGGGACTTTAGCACCTGGGAACAATAAGCCTAGGGATGGGGACTGGGATAGGAGTATGGAATAGTTTCTAAATGTTAATAATGTGGGGATGGACTATGAAAATCCTAGATTCTACAAAGAATAATATCTTATAGCTGTACTCAACTAGAAAGTATGTATCCAACATATAAATGAATTAACAGTCATGTGAGGGAAAAAAATAATAGGATCAAAAAGAAAGAAAAGAAAACAAAGAAAGATTCAAATTCAGCTATTAGAGCTATCAGAAACTGATTTTAAAGTAACTAATATTGATATATTCAACAAAGTGTATAACAAAATGGAAACATTTAGCTTATAATTAGAAACTTTAGTCAAGATTTAGATGGGAATTCTAGAACTGAAATGTACAAAATACCTAAAGTTAAGAATCCAATATGAGCTTTAAAAAAAAAGCTTTTAAAAAAAAGCCTTTAAAAAAAAACCTTAAGAAAAAAGCCTTTAAAAAAAAAGAATCCAATATGCATATTTGGAATTCTTCTAAAAAGACTGGATAACCTGGTAGATAAGTCAGATGAAAATATTCAGACCAAATTGCAGAAGTCAAAAGGGTAGAAAGACAGAGGAAAGCATGTTAATTTGGCTTTCACTATAGATAGATGATCAATTTAGGATCTTCGAGGGAGCCTGAAATGAATGCAAAAGCTTTTATCTATCAATTATCTTTCCTTAGTGGTTGAGGCTTGCCACATAGGCCATTAGCTCTCCCACACTTCTGGGTCACACATGCACAATTTCCATGCAGGCTTGCAATATACCTCTTGCCATGGCAAGAGTACTTTGAGAACACAAGGCACACTCTTCAAATAAGGGGTAATGACTATAGATTATGTAATGTCTACATGAAATTGTTCATCTTAACTGTGGCTGAAATCAAAGGTGGACAAAGAGAATATGAGGTGCTATGTAGAGCCATTTGACACGGTCCGTTCTTACACAAAGTCCAAATACTCAGGTCATCAAAGTGGCAGTCAGCTGTAATCTGTACAAATACAGAGTTAAGGAAATATGGTTTAGGGCCAGTTACACTTCTACCACTAATACCAGCAGCCACGGCTGCTGTCCATAGTCTCCCTCGTCTACCAGTTTAGATTTTCCTCAATCTTTTTCAGCAGTGGTCTAAGTTATCTACTTGGTGGGGTGACCCTGATATTAACTCCTTAGGATTTTGAGCCCTTAGGTCCATTTAGTTTGTTATTATATGATTGCTGAAATTGGAAAATTATTATTATCATCAGGAATAAAAGCACCAAGAGATGCTTGAGTGAATTACATGAATTGCAGGTAAATGGCTCCTTGTTATCATCATGGGAACAGCAAATCTATACCTTCACAATAATTAAAATTAAATATTTACCCTCTTACCTGCTGGTTTCCCAGTAAGAGGAGCCCAAAATGACCATAGTCACAGTTCAGGTTCATTGGAATCATTACTAGGTCATGTGATGGAAGAACCATCCCTTTTCCCCCTCACAAATAAGGATGTCTTATCTGGCAGAGTCCACCCACAAAAAGAAAAAAAAAGAGGCAGGAAGTACAAATGTGCAGCTGGGTCATTTCAGTGATAATAAGAGGGTGATGATCTGACTTTCACTCTTGGCTTCTGAATTCATGCCTTGGGCATAGCACACCAGATCCCAGACAGAGATTCAATGCATAGCCCATACAGGGGAGTATCACTCCAGCCCCACAGATGTCATTTCTGAGCCAGCACCATAGACAAACCTTCAATAAATCATCCTCTCACTCTATGAAGTCAGATGTTTGAGTGATGGAGTACATTCTTTTGACCAAGGCAAAGTTGTGTGGGAAATGAACTCAATGAATCATTCTTTAAGCCTTCAAATGATGGTGGTACTGATAACAATGTAAGTGAATAAATTAATTCAATTTTTTTCTTTCATGCTTTGCTTCAGCTCATCCTGATTTACCATGAACAAATCCTTTCTTTTCCTACCAATATCTTTCCTGCTACAACTTTTCAGGAGCACTGGACATTACTTGAAACCCAGGAAGTTAATCTGACTCTCCTAATGTCAAGCTGAGATTGACAAATTCACCCCTGTCTCTGCCTCTAGATGCCCCTTGACCTTTGGGGGCAACTCACTGATATTCTGATCCTGTGCTAAGCTCCTTACCCACCTGAAGATTTCCATTGGGAATTCTCTAAGATATCAAGTAAATGCCTGAGCCCCTACTCAGTAAACATTTCTCCATCTTAGGAGTTAAAATATTTTCCCTGGAAAATTAAAACAATCAAATAGAAATCTAACAGCAGCAAGGACAAAGACAACAAAACAGGAATAAAGGAGAAGAAATAGTTCATTTGGCCACTTCCTGAGCAGCTCTTCTTTTGTTTGTACCCCACAGTCATACTCTGTAGTACCTGTAGAAAGTCTGCATATCACATGACTTTTGGGCATTCCCGCCAGACATATCCTGTCTTGGTAAATTAATTTCAGATATTAATCTATTAGGAGACAGTTGCAACAATAGACAAAACCAGACTTCCTTCTCTTGGGCTGGCAGCTGGGAGAGAGCCAGACACATGAGCGTTTGTGCACAGGTTGGAAGTGTTTTTGCAAGGCTGTGGTTAAACTGCTCGCACAGAGGTACAAGGCTGAGTCCTCCAGCTCTGTCGGATGGATCTTCAGTGTGATGGAGGATCCATCAGACTTTTCAACTGAGAATCGATCCTTAAATGTTTCAGACTTCTCCAAGGGTTTATCGTTATAGAAGGACAACAGAAACTCCAGCCTTTGCCCCAAGATTTGTTGGTACCAATAGAAGTACAAATGACCCGGAATGGGGTCACACTGCAGTTTCACCATTTGTCCCTTCTCTGTGACTTGATGGCTAGGGATCTGGATGACTCCAGATTCTGCATGTCCTGTGGGAAGAAAAAGAACATTAAGAGAATGGTTTAGAATTATCTTAGGGAAGTTTGACATGACAATTTCCAAAGGTCCTAAAAATCCACCTGCTTTCAGGAGACTAAAAATTGTCCAATAAAGTAGCCAGGAATCCATATCAGGGTCACAGCAGGAATGAGCATCTCCTGACTCAGGTCATCAGAAACAGAGGAGGAGCATCTTAACTCCCAGGGTCTGGTGGAGTTTTCAGTGTTTCTGGTTTCACAGGTACCATCCTGGAGCACCCTCTACAGGACAGAGGAGAGAACTCTTATGCAGGTGCACACATCAGACATCCCAGGGCCCAGGGCTGTGCTCTGAGGGTGGGTTGCAGGACAGAGGGACATAACTGGGAAGAATTTGGAGCTCAGCAAAGATAATCTCAGGTATAAAGTCCTGCTCAGAAATGTCAAGAAGCTTTCCTCTATAGTAGGCAGGATATAGTGGTACATACCTATAAACCCAGCTATTTGAGAGGCTGAGGCAGGAGAATCACAAGTTTGAGGCCATTCTGGGTGACTTAATGAGACACTGCCTCAAACTAAAAAGGGTTGGGGATATAGCTTAGTGACAAAGCACTTGCTTAGCATGTGCAGAAGCCCTGGGTTCAATCCCCGGTATCACACATGTGAGAATAACAGAGGGAGAGAGGCTTCACTTTGTCATTATCTGTTGTGAGCAACATTAGTCAGGGCATCAGGCTCTATAACTGATAATAAAGGACATGATAAATTGGTACTAAGATTAAGAGACATTAGAGAGCTGGAGTGGTAGTTCAGTGCTTAAGGTGTGTGAGAATGCAGATTCAAGCACACAACAGAATGTCAGAGCAACAAAAACCACATGAAAAACTAAATAAAATTGATTCTGTCTTTCTCTTTCACACACACAATGTCCCTCTCTTTTTAAAAAACAGAGTGAGAGGAAAAAGAATCAAGTATGAAAGTGCTAAAACCCCACTCTAATAAGATAGAAGCCAACGAGGAGCTGAAATCCTGAACCTGAATGTTCAACAAGAGAGAGAACTAGAGAGATCCATGAGGCAAAAGGCTGGAGAACTACTGTCTTTGATGACAATGACAGATCCACTTGTGAAGGATATGCAATAGTGTGAAAAATGTCTGAGTGTGCTGGGCACAGTGGTGCACACCTGTAATCCCAGTAATACAGGAGACTGAGGCAGGAGGATAGTGAGTTCAGGGAAGACTCAGCAACCTAGCAAGACTGTCTCAAGAAAGAACTTCTTTAATGGGCTGGGGAGGGCTTGGTTATAAACCAAAAAAAAAAAAAAAAACAGAAAGAAAGAAAAAGAGAGAAAGAGAAAGAAAGGAAGGAAGGAAGGAAGAAAAGAAAAGAAAGAAAAGATAAAGATTGTATTTGGAGCTAGGATGAGGGCTGAAAGAGTGAAAGAGAAGTCAGAAAAAGGATGTGTATTAGAAGGAGGATTGGTGTTTGGTGTGACTAGTGTTAAGTGATTGACCAAAGGTTTCCGGATTTGGGTGGGGAGCAGAGAAGTCATTTGGGAGATATTTGAAGCAACTTAAATGTGATTGTGTTTATCCTACAATGCAGGTAGTATTGTTCAAGTCAATGTCAGGCCACTGACTGTTGAGGTCTGGGTATGAATGTGGCATCATGATATCCAGTGAATTGGCAGGTGGCACTGTGGTCTGAGATTTCTGACTGAGTCCTGTGTAATACTCCCAACTAGTTTTAGGGCTCAGATGGACAGAATGCCCCCACAGCTTCCTGCTGTTCAGACCCAGGAAGTCTGAACGTGGGGAGGCAGTCACTCCACAGGACTGTGTCTCAGCTGCTGACACAGAGGTACACCATTGGATCCTCCATCTCCAGGGCATCCATGTGAAGCAGGAAATGAGGGCTGTCTGGATTGTCACATGAGAAGCAATGTGGAACAGTCTCATTCTGAAGGTGTTCCTCATAATCATAGGAAAACACAAGCTCTGGAGCCTTCTTAGCATTCTTTCTAGCCCAATACAAAGAATTGTGTCCCAGACATTGCTGACATTCAGTATCCTTTTATTTCCTAACCATGTGAACAGGTGTTTTATTATCTGGATAACTCCAGGGTCCACAGGACCTGTGTGAGTAAGAAGCCAAATTTAGACTAATGAGAGCATTTTATGAGGAAGTTCCATGAAAAAGCTAAAAGTGCAAGGGCAGTGATGCCCTAGCTGTCCCCAGGACTCATCTGCTCCCAGGAGACAAAAGAACACACAGCAGAGGAGTCTGGAGTCCACAGCAAGATCATAGAATGCACCCGTGTCTTCCGCTCAGGGTCCCTGCCATAAAGGAGGGTTTGTGTGGAAGTCACTACTCTGGGAAGCTGCTACAGCTCACACTTCTCCACCCCTCATGCTTGTCAGGACTGAGCATGCCCAGGAAGGTCCCCAGAAAGATCACCCCAAATTGCCTCCAGAATTTCCTCAGACATTTGCTTTCTTGCTAGTCTCTGCCCACCCTGTCAAGAACTAGGTCTCTTCTTCCTCTTCCTGCTTTGTGGTAACTCCTCCCACGCAGATGCCCTCCCTTTGGATAATGACTTTTCAGTGTGTGTCAGGGGTTGTGCCCAGGAGATAGGGGAGTAAAGGAATTGCTTCCCTTCCTGGGGATCCTCCTTCTTGGAAGGTTTTCCACCTTTCTTTGAGTACTCCCTTGCTTTAGGGCACAATAAGGTATTATAGGCTTTCTTTGCATCAGTGCTGTTATCTATCCTCTTTCCAAAGAGATCTTGGTTCCTTTTAGTGGAAAATATTATTTAGAAAACAGGAAGTGGGCACTAGATTTGCAATTTGGGTGTGATACTACTACCAGTTTACATGTATCTCTAATTCCATATACCCCATATCTGTCCGTATTGAGAAACCAGTTCACACAACAGTCCCAACCCAGTATTATAAGGTTTATTCCAGTATTGTCCCTTTCCACATGTAATACTGGGAAGCCTGGCTATTGCTAGCTTTAATAAGGTTATGTATTTGATCAATCTTGTTGCATATAAGTAATTGTCTGTTGTGGTTGCCACCCTCTCTCTCTCATATGCCCTCCTCGCCCTGCTCAAGTTCTGAGTCCCTGTGCCAGGGAGACCTCCTCAGTCTTGTTTTTGACACTCCATGTAAGGTTTGCCTTGCCCCACATGGATGTGCTTTTTGGTCTATTGAACTTCAGCAGTCTGTACAGGGCTACTTTCATACCCCGTTTGGATTCCAACACTGAACTCCATTGGCACTATCTCCTCATCTGGCATGATTTCCATCAACTTCCACCTGGCCTGGGACCTCTGCTCAGCATAGATACTTGTCTAGTCCTCCAACAACAAAGGTATTTCACTTAAAGCACACATGTTGCATAATTTGAGGCACCCAAGACAGTGATGGGCAGGGAGGCTCCAGTACCTGTTCGCCCCCATATGTGTGAGACAGATCTTTCCAGTGTTGGGCATGGTGGTTGCAGTCAATGGACATGCATGTGTCTCACTTGGGTTCTTTGAGCCCTTTGTATTTCTCAGTTGTTTTTTGACCAGTTTTCCAGGAAGCAATGTCAATTTCTTGGTCCTAGAAGCCCTAGGATTTCTTTCTTTCTTCCCTCCTATCCTAACACATTATTTTTGTGTACTTGTTTTTTATTCTGAATTTGACCTTTAAACGTCACAAGCTGTATCTTGATCATTTCTTTTTTCCTTTTTGCTAGCACAATCCTCCTCTTTACCTGCCAATATTTGCATATCACCTTAGAAGTGGGCTTCCTGGAAACACCAGCTGCTCCTGGTCACAAGCCTTTATGTCCATCACATATTTCTCATCATTTCATCTCTTGAAAGTGGGAGCTGGTAGGCGCCTTCCAAAATCTCCAGCTGTATAAACACTCTAATCACCACTCACTCATCTTGCCAGGAACTCAGACCTCAGAACCCCAACCAGATGGTTTCTTCTCAGCATTGGAGAGTCTGCCTTAAAATCTAGGTTCCTCAAGGACTCTTTTCAAGCTATGCTCTTACCACCAAATGTCTACAGAACATGACTCTATACTCTCTATACTCTATACGAGGACCCTGACTGTAATGGGAACTGTGTGGAAGGAGGAAACAAAACAAGAAAAAGTTTTAAAAATTATAGTATATATATATATATATATATATATATATATATCTTTGTTTTTAGCAGGTATAAATATTGTAGATGAATAAAGCCAATGCTGAGATGAAGGAACTTTTTAAAAATTACAAGTAAAAAATGTCACTGTGTACCAGGCTTGATGGTACAGGTCTGTAATCTCAGATATTTGGGAGGCTGATGTAGGAGAATTACAAGTTCAAAGCTAGCTGGGGCAACTTAGCCAGACCCTAGTGGTAGAGCACCCCTAGGTTCAATCCCCAATACTACCAACAAACAAATAAGCAAAATCACTCTATGATATTTGACTAATTGTAAAATACTGGCTAGAAACTGTTTTCCTCTTCTTGAGAAGTCCATGTAGAAAAGCAATGATGGAGGCTGGAGCGGTGGCTCAGCAGTTACAGTGCTTCCCTTGCATGAGCGAGGACCTGGGTTCAAACCCCAGCACCACATACACAACAAGTGTTGGAGCAATGAAAACCAGATGAAAAACTAAATGAAAAATTGATTCACTCTTTCTCTGTCTCTCTCTCTCACTGTCCCTCTCTCTTTAAAAAAAAGAAGTGATGATTAACCAGCATCGTAAGGGAAAAAACCAATGATTACAATTATTTGAGGATTGCAAAGGTTGGGAAAGGTTTTTTTGTAGGAAAGGAATTTAAGCCATAGCTTAGATTGGTTAATCTAATCAGTATAGTTCCAATTTCTCTTTCTAAGAAGTATTTCTGCCAGACTGTCTAGAAAGAGGTCTGCCTCTAGTATTAATCACTACTACCTAGCTTGCCATTCCCAGTAGCATGAAGCAACTTTGGAAATGTCTTCTGAGGTTTGTAATTGCTATGGAAAGAGGCAAAAATGTCTCTGCTGGGTTGGAATTTTGACTTAACTTGAATCACTTATCAACTAATTTGGAACCCACAAAATTCTGTTGGCTCTGGACCTGCTCACCACTTAACTTCTGATCATAGCTTTCCTAACCCAAGGTCTCCTAGGATTGAGACAAAGAACAATTGGTTCGGAGCTCTAAGAAGACAGTTTTCTGGTTTTACATCAGGAAGCATTTTCCTTCTGTATAATTAAGAAGACACTGTGCTCTCCCCAGCATGACCCATGGATGACCTTTGATGTGAATGTTGCAGATGAGGCTTGATAGTCCAATGGTGCAAAGAAAGCTATGTAAGAGAGTGTTGCAGAATGGGGATTTAAAAATAAAAACACTTGCTCCAGAACCTTACACTTGAGTTGAAGAACAGAGAAAGATAACAAAATTATCAACAAAATTCAAAAGCCATAGAAGCAATACATGCAGGGTTCTAACAAAGAACAGAAGAGCTCAGTCATCTCATAAATCAGGGCCTCATGAAGGTGGAGTCATGGGAGCCATAGGTAAAAGTCATTCTAAAAATGATAATTTAGGATGAGCTTTAATGGATGAACAAAGTAACCCCATTCATTCATTCAGCAAGTGTTCATTGAAGAATTACCATACCCCAGGTACATGCTGGCATTGAGGCATAATAGTTAGCAAACAGGGCATTTTCATGACCTTGAGGTTTTTAAACTACCTGGAACAAGCAGACATTGAGCAGATGTTCTCAGAAACAATGAGTGGGTATAAATGAGCTGCCAGGAAAGCTCAGGAAGGTCCAAATTTGTCTGGAACATGTGGATTGGAGATCTGAGGACTGAGTTGTAGTTGCCCAGGTGAGGTGTATGGTGAAGGAACAGAGGTGTAAAACCACACTCAGTGTCCAGGAGCATAAACGTCAGTGTAGTGTCCTGGAACTTACAGCTGTCCTGATGTGGGTATGGAGCTAAGGATCTCAAGCATGGTGAATACATGATGATTGTCTACTGTTGAAAAACATGTTATGGTGTAGAGGATGAATGGAAGGAGAGTGAATCTGGAAATAGTGGCACTGTTTTGCTAGTGGCACTGTTCTGTTAATGTGGTCTTGAACTACCGCACAGGTGGGTGGCTTGAAAGATAAGTCAGAGACCTTTGAGACAGACAAATCTCTTGAGTATAGGTGAGGAGTAATGTGAACAGAGAAGTTAAGAGTGACTTCCACGTTTTAAGTGTGACTGACCATACAGGTGAAGTTACTTTGCACTGACGGAAAACATAGGAAGAGGAAACTCTGACAAATTGACTGAAGGTGCTCGGGCAGATGTCCTCAGGTAGAAGCTACACCTGGGGGAAGCTCAGGAAGGAGATGGCATTAGAGGGACAGACTCTGAATGCTAAGAAATTTGATTATGGAAAATCAAAGAGTGAGAATGTGCACATTAATAAAGAATTTATCCATCACTGTATTGGAAATATTTCATTCTTCAATAGATGCAGAGTTCTATCTTGGCAGTTAAAACTTATTAAACCCAGAAGGGCAGGAGACACCTATTGGATGAACATCTGAGGCTTCTATCCCAGAAGCCTTGCCTCCAGGCAAGGTGTGATGACTGGGGTGTAAAGGCGACTATTCCCTCTCTTTCTGCATCACTTGGACTGCATTCGGAGAACTTTCATGAACTCTTCTTTTCTAGCATGTTCCCAGGACTAGTAAGTCTTTTTTTCTCCAATATTAAAGTACGAAAAAGTGATAGAGACAGAGACTTAATTCCCAGACTCTATCATCTCCTTCATAGGTCAGAGGCTTAGCAACAAATCCGTGGGTTTTCCCATTTCACCCGAAACAAAATAGGGTACGGAAAATGAATGCCCGAGGGCCCTGAAGGCCAAGCAGCACACAAGAGCAACCTCAAATCCTCACTTGCTCTCTAGGTCTGGTGAACATCGCAGACCTTACTATGCAATTATTGTGACCATGTACTTTATTGACTCAACCAAAACATTTTTGAGAGTGAAGAGTGGCTTATACCCACCAGAAGAATCCCTAGCAAACCAAGACCTGAATCAATCTATGTGTGACAGCAGTGCTTCAGGCCAATGTTGTGGTCTTTGCTCTTAGCTTCTCTGGAATGTAGGATTCAGTCTTGGATAGGAACTCAAAGAGATGCGGCTTTGGATCACTTGTCATAATGTGGGCATCAAAGTTGAAGACAGAACACATTCAGCAGAGGTCTCCTTAGAGTTTGAAAATGTCTGTTCATTAGCTAGAATCAGGCAGAATCTCACCAAGGCTAGCCAGGTATCTTTCCCTACTATATCTTTCCCTGCTTAATTTAAGGTCCTCCCTGTTCATCTAGGACAATTTATCCAGGAATATTTCCTTATATTAAAAATTTTAGTTTTTCCCTTAGATCACATGCAAGTTTTAACATACCCCTTAGATTTAGAGCCTTCTCTCTTACTAAGGTTTGGTCATCCCTGTCTTTCTCCCTTTTTAATTCCCTCCCTCTCTTCACCTTTCCTTTCTTCCTTTCTCCCACAAATATTCAGTGGTTATTTTCAATGAGTAGAATTTGTGATAAGTTAAATTTTCTGTGTTGCTTAATTCATGCTGCACTGTAGTTCTACTCAAATGCCCTACATGAATAGGTATTCTATTTTTTTTTTAAAACAGGCAGGCTTATATATTGCTTTCATTTGGGAAAATAATTAAAGGTCTAGGTCAGTGGAACATTCTCAGCATTCCCCCTGAGGGGCCATGGTGGATGTTTTTGTCTTTCTCCTGGACAGAAGCTTTGGGACAAAGCAAAATACTCAGTTATTTTCATCCTTTCCTTTTCGTCCCTAGGGTCTTTATCCATGAGTGGTGACAGTGCTGTCTACAGCATTGTTGGGGGTTGTATCTGTAACAAAAGTGGCTTTCCATACCAGTTGTCCCTGAAGGTTAGATACCACCTGTGTGAGGAGGGAGGCATGGGCAGCCTGTGGGTGCTGTGAGCAGTTGACTGCTGCAGGCCACAAGTGTAGGCCCCTAGCGCTCCTGTGGGTGGCATTCAATACCACCTGCAAATTCCTTCCATGCTCTGAGGCTGACTGACTCCTCACACTGGGAGAGAAGGTACCGGCAGAGAGGTGCAAATGCAAATAAGCAATTTCCTTGCTGACCCTTGATTTGAGCGTCCTTCGTCTCTGAGATACATGTCTCCCTTTCCTAGTCTAAGGTCAACCCCTTCTTTCTTGATCTGAATCCCAATCCTGCTAATGTCTCCACTAATGCCCCACCCTTTGAATTAATTTCAGATTCTCCTCTCCAGGGTTGCCTGACTTTCTGCTGGAGCACACACATTATTCTCTTCTCCCTTGACGCCTTTCTGGTAACCCCTAGTGCTACTTCTAATGGATGATAGGGAGTTTCAGAAATGAGAGTGTGGGCTCATTGTGTCCATTTTTGCATCAGACACAGTTGCCGGCCCGATAGAGCTTTCTCATGTCCAGTAAATGGATTACCTGTTTCCCTAGGCCACTTTTGCTTTCCAGGTTCTGATAGGGTGGGGCAGAATGGACCTGTGAATAGAAAGCAAGACCCAGTGGCTTAGTAGAAGCCTTATAGCCACTCCTCTTCCTTTCCAGAGGCTTCGGGATGAGATTAGGTGAACACAGCCCCAGGCTTCTGAAGGAAATAAGCATCTCATCAATGCAGTAAAGACCATCAAACACTGCAGAGACACACTATGGGGGCGCAACATCATGCTGATGGAATGGCCACACCCTCCATCCTCCACCAAATGTGTCACCATTCTCCAGCCCAGCCCCTGCCCTGGAATACTACTAATGCCTGATGTGAGGCTGGGGAAACACCATAGTCATCTGTCGTGGGTCTAAGAGATGGCTGAGGTAGAGGGCTATTCTGACAGAATGTCTGGGTTTAGGCAGCTTGATGATCTTGAAGGAATTTATTGAGAATCATTTACTTTGGCTTCTACCTCTGTGACATGGGGATGATAATAATCATAAGAGAAGAATCTCCAGCAATTTAGTTGAGTAAAAGGATTAAAGGAGATAACACATAGAAGGAGCTTAGATAAGTGCTCAAGAAATGTTATTATTACTACAGGTTGAGCATCCCTAATTCAAAACTCTAAAATCTGAATTGCTCTAAAATCCAAAACTTTTTGATCACCAATGTGATGCCACAGTGGAATATTACATGCCTGATCTCATGTAACAGCTCACAGCCAAAATGCAGGCTCACTGAAAATATATAAACTCATCTTCAGGCTATATGTATAAGTAGTGTATAAAATGTAAATGAGTCACATGTTTCCACTTGAGTCTCATCCCTAAGATATCTCATTATGTATATGCAAATGTTCCAAAATCTGAGAAAATGAAATCTGAAACACTTCTGATTCCAAGCATGCTAGGAATGGGGTACTCAAATCAGTACTGGCTCATTGCTGCCATTTGGGATTTCTTATCCTTGAGGAGTTTGGAGAAAGGGTAACTGGGAGTGCTTGAAGAAGTTGGAGTCTGTCAACAGGTGGGTGTTAGTATCTATAGATAACAACTATTGCCACAGGACAGGAATGGGCTGTCCCATTGATCAGTCCAGAGAGTGAAAAAAGGGTTGGATCCAAGTTCCCTGCAGTATCTGAAAATACCTGTGCCCTCTAAAACACATGTCACAAAACATACCCAGGCTTGATCAACTATAGCATGATCTGCCTGGGTTTGCTTGAGGGTAGGAAGGTTGCCTGCCAGGTGTCTTGGATTTATCTCTTCCCTGGTTTCTGCATCTGCTCAGGAGGTAGGTGTACTTCTGATATTATCATCACTGCCTTCTACATGATTCAGGTGGTCCTGTGGTTTGCATGGGGAACTTCAAAGGTAAATCTGGTGTCTAAACCAAAGTCTGCAACCATGCCATGGATATAGAACACCATGATGACAAACTGGGGAGTTTCCACGCTCGCTGGTTCCAGTTCCAAGGCATGGGACCCATAGCAACTCTAACATCTGAATGGGTTCATATTTCTCACATTGAGGAGTAAATAAAATACTTTCACTAAAACTCATGCTCATCCTTGTAAATTAGTCCAGGTATCAAGGAGAAAAGTTCAAGGAGTGTTTCACCAAACAAAGTCCCCAAACCACCTAAATCCAATCATTCCAAGGAGCTTTTTAAATCTTCATGCTACTGGGCTCTACCAATATTTAAAAGTCCTCTACATTTCTAACCACCACTTCCTTACAAAGCTTATGCACCTCAGGTTTGAGAGCACTGGCCCAGGGAAGATCTTCCTTCTTAGAATTTCAACTCAGCTCTTCTTGTTACAAGTAAGGTATTAAGTACAAGGGCTGCTTCCCTGACATTCTTTAAACCTTTACAACTGAAAACTACAAATAGTTTTCTTTATAGTATCTTAAGCATCAAAATATGCTTCTTTATGTGAAAAAACTGTAGTTGATAAAGATCAAGGTAAAATGAAGTCTACCAGAGAAAATACAAAAGAAATTCCTTCGGGGAATTTCTGCCATAGGAGACCGGAGCATGGTTCAGCAGTTACAGCACTTGCCTGGCATGCCTGAGTGCCCAGGTTCAAAACACGACTAAGTGACAGAGAAACAAGAACCAGATGAAAAAATAAATAAAATTGATGCCCTCTTTCCCTGTCTCACTCTACCTCTATCTTAATAAATAAATAAATAAATAAATAATAGAAAGAACTTCCATAGGGAGTTTCATAGGCCTATTCTCACATATAGAGAAGGTCCTTTCTGCTATCCAGGTGGGTTGCCATTTTTTTCACATTGACCAAGGATATCCTCCTGTGTAATTTCTACTTCTTTGTTCCTCTCTAGTAATCTGGAGCCTTCTGTTTCCTAACACAGTAGATTTTCCAGTACTTGACATAACTACTATATCCCTTTGGACTTTTCTCTAGGCTAAGGTCTCTTTAGTCACCCCTGAGTGGCACAATCTCCATAACTCCCACCAAGCAGCTTGTACTCCTAGAAACAGAGTCCATTTTGGCTACATCTGTCTGTCATGGTAGCTGAAACATAGTCTCTACAGGCCTGAGAAGCAGGCAGTAGGAAGCAAGTCAGCAGGACACTAATAGAAGATTCTAGACCAGAGAAATGTGGGGGAAACCCCAGAAGGTAACTGTAAACCTCAGAAGCAATGGAGGAAGGCAATGACTTGAGCTTAGGGGTTGATAATTTGATTATAGAGTGAGACTGGTAAGAGCAAGACTGGATGATGTCTGTAAGGAATCAGGAGACCTTGTGGATGTTAAAAAAGAAAACTGAGGACTGGAGATACTGTCAAATGAGAACTTTGTTGTAGGGACCATGGCAAAGGCTGAGATGCCTGAGCAAACAGAATACCATATAACAGATGGTGACCAGTAAATGTTATGTCATCGGCCTCAGTGTCCTTGGAGTCCCTTTGTTTAGAATTGGTATCCCATCTAAATCAAGGGTCAATGTCTAGGGAGCTATTATTATGAGTCAGCCATTTCTAACTTTGAAGGAGTTCTTTTGTGCCTTGATTCAGTTATCTGTGGCATAACTCAGTCTCTAATATATCAGCTATTAACACCTCTGTTCTCCCAAATCAGAGCTGTTAGGATTCTTCTTATAGCTTACTTTAGAGGACATTTATTAACCAACTGTACATATATCTCAAAAATACTACAGAGAGAACATTTCTCAATACCTTACCTGCAAAAATACCTTGGAATAGTGCCTTGCCTTTTACTGAAAACAAGATCTGCTACTATTTCCTCAACCCGATAAGCTCAACGCCCCCACAAACCTTCAGTGGAATTAGTTTGACATTATTTGTTTTCACTACTAAATTTGCTATATATTTCTAGTCGGATGTTGATCACTCAAAAGGGGTGGAGTAGTGGAGTGACGGTGACTTTAGGGCTCTAAAGGCCACCATATTTGTGAATAGTGTTTATGACAGAGTAGGTGTGACAGATAATATATTGCCTGCCTGGACCTAGCATTTGCTACCCGGACCTTTATGGAAAAACTTTCCCTGTAAACAATTTCATGAAGAAAGTCAAATGTACCTAGAGCAGAAATGTACCCCAAACTTACCTTGAGAAGATTCTTAGCCTTGTTCTGGGGTTCCTTTCTCCAGGAAAAAGCATTCTACTCTCTAGCTCTGACTTCTGTTTATGACATGTAAAGATTCAGGTCAGCATCAAGAGTAGTTCGGAAGCACTCAGTTTGTAACTTGCTTCTTTTGTACTTGGTTATCCTGATTCCTTCATCATATTTTAAGTGTCTTCATACATCTTTTTTTTTTAAGAAAATAAGTTTTATTTAAAATTTTCTCTACTCACTAGAGTGATTAAAAGCCAGCATAGCACCAGTGGCGAGTGATGGATTAGCCAGGAAAGTGGCTGGAGAAGCTAAGAAAAAAGAAAAAATAGAATCTGTGAAGGAAAAGAACATGGAATTACTTTCAGCAGTTGGTGTCTCATGTTCCTGCCAAAACAAATGTTAGTTCATTTGCTGGAGCCTAGTTAGCCCCCAGGTAGGACACAGATTAGTCTTCCAAGGACACTAAGCCACGTGCATGGGAAAGAGAGGTAACCAATACAGATTAATTAAATAGAGGCACATTCCTTTGGGCCACCACATATTTGAAATTAGGAAAAGAATACAGATACCAACTGGCTGTGCTGGCAGAAGGAACATGAATATCCCACACAGTTCTTGCTCTTACTATGAAATAGCCTGAGGAAGGCTACCCTTGCACAGTGTCATGATCAGTGTGGATTATAAATGAGAGTCCACTGGTGCCATTTAGAACAGAATTTACATAAAATGAAAAAATAATGCATTATTTATCAAGTCTGGGAGCTTTCGATGCAGTTTTCTGGAGTCAAGCATCACAGAATGATTCACGGTGTCTTATAGGTCTAAGCATCTGAACTATATGTAAGGAAAACTTTTCAGATTTGTTCACTCACTTCTTTAAAAAGTTTTTTCACATTTTTATTGGTGCTTTATAGGTGTACACAGTGGTACGATTTGCTGTTACATATTCATACCTGCACATAATGTGACAATAAAATTCAGTCAATATCCTTTCCCACCTCTTCCCACTCCTTGGTCCCTTTCTTCTACTGATCTCCCTTTGATTTTTTTTTTATACTTTTCCAGTTTTTGTTGGTTGTGAGGGAATTATTTAGTATCATAGAGGTATAAAATGTAAAATTTTTATCCCCCCTTTCCCTTTCCCTTTTCCCTCACATCCTTCCTCTCCTCTCCCCTTCTCTTTCATCTACTCTACTAGAGGTCTGATAGCTAGTCTATTAATTTATATTTTAATGGTTCTTAGGTAACTTATCCTTCCCTCTCCCTTTCCTTTATTTTTCTCTATATGAGATAAAACATTCAACCCTCGAGAGACTCCTCATACTGATCCTGTATCCACTTGGCCTCTTCAGCAGGGAGCATTCTTCTAATTATTTTTTCCTAACATCCTGGCCTCCTCTGCTCCATCTGTTCCCCTTCCATGCAAAGATTACCACCACAGCAACCAGTGATCCTGGGTGGTTTCTACACACACTTATCTGACCATAAACCTACCACCATGTTTCCCAGAATGTGGTATGCTCAACAGTGTTGTCTTCAACACAATTTTACATAATGTGGAGATGACCATTTTTATTTTAAAAGTGCATATTCATTTTAACATGCATTAGCTAAAAGTTGCCAACACACAAAAGGTCAGTGTTATTGTTTAGGAAAAGAGAGAGAGAGAGGAGAGAGGGAGAGAGGGAAAGAAGTCTACCAAACATCAAAATGTAACAATATCATAGGCATTGTGCTAAGGTGTTTTTGTGCAAAACAGGGTGAGAATGATATGGGAATAATTGATATCTGGAAATTATCCCTTGTTTTTCCCCCATGTGTCCACTACTATTTTAGAGGACAAAAGACCCATCACACCAACAGACAAGCATTGCCCTTTGCTTGGGAGAAACTACAGTTGATTCTAGATAACTGCCCTACCCCTATGCCCTTATCATAACCCTCACTGTTTCCCTTCTGAAGGCAGTCACAGTGATAAAACCCAGAAAAGAGCATGAGAGGGAGCAATCTAAGACATGAGCATATAAGAGCAAATTATTATTAAAAGTTCTGCTCTAAGAGGTGTTTTTGCTATTTACAAGATCTCTGATGGGATAGTAAGGAAGTGCTGGGGATGATGCAGAATCAGATAACTTCTAATATCTTGTAGGAGGAGGCACCACTAGAGGAAGTTAATTGATCAATATGAGAAAACCCCTCCTTCCTGATGCAAATAGTATTCCTTCCCTTACTCCTTAATATTTTTTTGATCTTTGAGATCAATTAATGGCAGCTCCCTGCCTTGGCTGCCATCCTTTCTATCCATGTTGAGGGCCTATATTGTCCAAAGCTTAAGGAACTCTATGAGTAAAGTTCCTTTGCCCATCCCACTGCTCTTAAAGCTGTGCTTCTCAAATGAGGATGATTTTGCCTCTCAGGAGATATTGGCAATATATGCATACATTTTTGGTTGTCATAAAAGAGAAGAGAAGCTTGAATAAAGAGAGACTGCACCATCTGGATCGCCTGCCTGTATTCTTTCTCATCCCCAGCCCGTCCCTCAGGTCAGAACCCGGCCGGACCAGGACAGGGTATGATAAAAATCTGACTATAAAAGTATGTGTGTCCCTTATTAGCATAGTAGAGGACATGGACCCCGAAATTAGGCTGTATAACTTCAACTCTGAATCAACTATTTAAAAAGAATTGAATTCTCTAAGTTCCCCCCGCCCCACCAACCCTTAAATGGTGACAATTGTAACACAACATTTACAGTGTAGTCTGTGACACACTTCCATAGAGCCTGGCACATAGGAAACACTCCACTAACTTCACTTGTGTTATTGACTGCCAAGAAGTGGAAATTACCTGGGTAAAGGCTCAGTCAGAAGCCTTTTGTTGAATTTCTTTTGTTGATCCCAATTCTTCCAGGTGCTTTCTGTGTGGTTTTGGCCAGAACCCTATAATAAATACTACCTTAATTTTTCCATCAGTAAAAAGGGATGATAGGAGGTATAGTCTATGCTCTAATGAGAATTCTACATTATTACAGGCAAAGAAAGCACTTAGGCGCACAGTAGTCCTAGCTTACCCATTGGAATAAATTGCAAGTCCTGGTGGATTCCTGAAACTGCTGATACTACTGAATTCTACATGTAACATTTTCCCTACACACATATACCTATGATAAAGTTTAATTTATAAATTAGCCACAGTAAGAGATTAGTAATAATAACTAATAATAAAATAGAACAAGTATGAAAATACACCTTAATATTTTTTTAAAAATTGTGAATTACATATTTCTAAAACTTTTCATTTCATACTTTTAGGACCTGGTAACTGAAGCTACAGAAAAATTAAAAACAACACATAAAGGGAAACTACTATATCTCTGACATCCCCCTTTATCAATTAAATTTCAATCAAAAACATTTTTTCCATTTCTCAAGAGGAGATTTTTGTCTGAGAATGCAGAAACTTGGAGATCTGCCCTATAACCTCACTTCAACTTCTCTTCCTACTGTGGGGAATGGGCCCTACCAGATGTGTCTGTGACTTCCATTGCCATAATATTCTTGAAGAATGGAAAACTGTTGATGTTTAAATTTGTTGCTGAATCACCTTCCATATATCACAGAACTGACTCTAAATTTATATTTGTGAGATTTCAGTGAAATCACTTTTTGTGGCACCTATGACCATGGATGCCAATGGCAAACCTGGAGGCATAAATACCTGTGGATGAAAAACCTTTGTTAGATTCTACAGTCCAGATCTGATGAGCAACCATGAAGACCATCATCCTCCTAGCTCTCCTGGGGGCTGCTTGTGAGTCCTTTTAACAAATCAATTGACAGGTGTCAGTCCTCTATGAAAGTGTGCATGATGTCCCTGGGAAACAGTGAGGAATATTGAATATGGGCTCTATACTCAAGAAACTTGAAGTGTCAAAACAACAGGGTCTACTACATAGGCATAGAGAAAACTAAAGATCATTAGTCTAAGGAAGGTAATGGTAATCAGGAGTCCGAGAGAAGAGCTTGTCCTAAACTCCCAGATGTGTTGTATGATAGACAGAAAAGGAAAACATCATCTGCATGAAAGAAGTGCTGGTCTTAACCTAAGAATTGGAGTTAATAATTGAAATTGTGCTTCTTTTTCTTTTTTTTAAGAGGGAGAGAGTGAGATCGAGAATCAATTTTATTTATTTTTTCATCTAGTTTTAGTTTGTCTGATAGTTGTGTATGTGGTGCTGGGTTCGAACCCAGGTCCTCATGTATGTCAGACAAGTACTCTGAACACTGAGCCACCACTCTAGCCCCTTTTCTGTGCTTCTTGAAGGGGCTTTGAACATCAAGTTTTCAGGACTGAACATTAAATGGCTGGCTATTTACCTAGTGGTCTTAAAGATCAAACATATTGCTTCTCAAGGACAAAAAAAATCATTGGTTTGTTTTTGTGATGACTTTTCTAATGAAACACAGAGAAATGACTAAAGAAACCCAGAGAAATGATTATCTCTATTTTTATACTAGTGATTTTTATACTTTTAAAATATACTATAACATTTAACCAAATTGAAAGGTATGAAGGTAACACACCTGCTTAAATGCTTGTTTTATTCCAAAACTTATTTTAAATATAGAAAGAAACCCCAGTGCTTATAATCACCAACTTGAAGTTGGAAGAAATCCTGAAAATCAGTGGGTCAGACTTCACCATGCTACAAAGCATTCAAAAGAATGTAGGGAAGATAATTGGTATAAGTTTAAAGATTGAACAGGGAGGGAGGGCCAAAGAGGGCAGACTGCAGAGGAGTCACACTGAGCATTCTTCTTGACCTGAAAGGAAGAAATACCAGGAAAGCTACCTTCCTGCAAGGGGGATGTATTGGAAAAGATTCACTGAACACAGCGTGAGTCAGTGGGAGATCAGTGACTCAGAGACTTGAGTGTAGCAAGTGGAAAAGAAGAACAAATTCAGACCCAGCTGGTCACCAGGGACCATCCTAACCCCTCAATCAATACAGCAGCTGGAGAGACACTGATAGACTCATTCTGATGCCTTCAGCCACATAGAGACCAACTGTATATAGAAAAGCTGTATTGAGCTGAAATCAGGTTCTCTTAGCATCTCTGCTGTGGAGAAGGGGGCAGACTCCACTTCCACCTATGAGGAGGTCAGGCTCTAGCAATTTTGAACAAATAGGAAGGGAAACAGAGTTGGGAATCTAAGGTAGATTTCCCCACAATCCTGTCAGGATCTTATATTTTCCTGTGAATGGGCAGAATGTAAACGGGAGCTCTACTCTGTGCTTAAACTGGTATAACTTTGGCATCTCTGCTTTGGAGGAGAGAATATGCCACCCCCCCCCCACACACACACACTTTCCAGCCCTCCAGGGTGTGGGTTGCAGCCATTTTGAACATACTGGCATGGAGAGAGGAACTTTGTTTCAGACCCTCATTACCACCTCCCAGATTCCCCTAGGACCCCAGGACAAATTCAGGCAAAGGGAAAAGAGTCTGGAGCCAATGTGGCCTGCAGAACAGTTAAACCAGAGATAATTGTCAGGGAGTGAAAGAATTGCCTGAGGGCAAACTCTTCCCCTCCCTCTCCCAAGTCTCAAGCCACCAGACTCTGGGACAACATTCCAGGATAATTGGCCAGACTTTACTAGAGATCAGAAGGGCCACTTCAAGTCCACATATCAGAGTTTTAATTTTTAAAAATTTTTATGTGTCTGTTTGTAGTAAGTATTGTTGCTGTGGACCTATCTCTTCTATCTACTTACTTATTTTACCTTTCCATTGAGCACTTGCTTTCATGTAATTTTTAGTACTCACCATACCACCTGAGGCCAAGACTCTATATAGCACTCTAGTAGTTCGTGTCTCTGTTACCCACATCTTTCCTTTTCCCAGCAATAGCCAAATCCTATTTTTTTAACTCTCACCACCCCCATCATCATTCCCCCAGTCTCTTTCTTTTTCTCTCTCCTTCCTTTTCTTTTTCTACGTTTTTTTCTTTTTTCTTCTCTTTTTTTTAATTTTGTTTTTTTATTTTGATTTTTTGTTTTTGGTAACTAGAATATTCTTACAGCATATGTATACTCTGTGCTCTAGCTTCATAATCACAAGACTGTCTACCTTCCTACCTCAGTTCTTTACTCTCAGATGTCTGTAAGCTTAACAACAATTTGTTCTATATTGAGATATCTGTTGATCACATCTTTCCTCCCATAGGTGATAAATAATAGTGCATTAACTACAAAAGGAGCAGATTAACCAGTTCAACACTGTTTATTGTATGCTTTAATTAACCATATTGTCTAGTCATCCTTATCAAGGGTTTTAATTGTAATCCGATGGGAATGCCAAATTTGATAATGCTTGGTTGTTTTTAATCCAGTTATAGTGTGATGGTTAATAGTGTTGTAAGAAACATAGTTACTTTTTCTCAGAAGATGGCGTCTTGAAGTGTGACAGCATTCGCCGGGGCTCTGACTCTGACTGGGAAAAATCCACTGCATCAGCAATTTTCCAAGAGAGACACAGATATCTGAAGAATTAGACACACGGCAAAACGGGCATTGGCTGCCTCTCATAATTCACTGAGAGTTCTCTCTTGAAGTAACCCATTACAACGAAGCTAAGCCAGA
>PVKS010027033.1:0-21357 GCA_004027875.1 Aplodontia rufa | reverse complement strand
GGGAGACAGGGTCAGAAGAAGAAAGGAAGGAGAGAAGGAAGAAGAAAGGAGCTGTCTATCTCCCCATGTAATGCAATATTCCACATTGGATCCTGGAACAAAAAATGGACATTAGTGGGAAAAAAAAATAACCTAGCTGGGTGCAGTGGATCATGCCTGTAATCCCAGCAATTCAGGAGGATGAGGAAGAAGCATCTTGAGTTCAAAGCGGACCTCAGCAATTCAGCAAGACTCTAAGCAACTTGGTATGACCCTGTCTCAAAATAAAATATAAACAAGGGCTGGGGATATGACTCCATGGTTAAGTGCTTCTGGCCTGTGAGATAAATCTGTAGTACCAAAAGAAATAAAAAATGATGACCAAGTGCCCAGTAAAATGTATAGTTTTATTAACAGTAATATACTAATTTAAATTTCTTAGTTTTGACAAGTTTACTACAGTAATGTAAGATGCAACCATTAAGGAAAACAGCAAGCAAATAGAAAAACTTTTTGTATTACTTACTGTAAATTTTTATTATTCCACCAAAATGTTTAGTTACAACCACCCAAAGGACAAGTATAGATGCTATGCTTTTTTATTCCAAAAAAATTGCTGAGAGAAACATATCTATGTATTTGTTTTTATAATCCATAGATATCTCCAGTATAGTGCACAAAAAATCAGTTGCTTCTGAGGAGGATTCATGGGTCTCTAAGGACAATGTGAGAGTAATTTTTAATTATGGATGTTTTGACATATTTAATCTTAAACCATGTGACTATGTTAACTATTTAAAATGAAATTAATCTTTTTAAAATCCCAGGTGTTGAATTGATTGGCCAAAGGCTATATATCTTTTATATTTTGGTATCCACATCCAGATTGCCTGGGGAGAAGTTTCTCATGAACTGATAAGGAAATTGCCCCAGGCTCAATGCTGATAGTTTCCTTAGTTCACTGAAACAGTTGGGCAATTCATAATTAATCTTTAGTTCTTTCAATGCTTCCAGCAGCTTCTAATCTCTGAAATCTGTACTTTGTTCAACTTAGGCTAATTCAGGGCAGCCCCATCCCCAGTACTTAGGCTGCAGGAATGGAATTTGGGAGGGTCCCATACAGTTATGATTTGGAGCTCTGTCCTCAAAAATACAGACCACCTGCCCCATGAGTGGTAGTTTTTCATAGACCAACAATTCCCACAGAGGGGAAAAAAAGTCTTCTGTGCTTCTGTAGAAACAATGAACCTCTTTGCAGAACCTACAGAGGGAGGGACCCAGAGGTTGAGTCTGGCCTTGGAGTCACCAGTCCTTTCTGCAGGAAATGTGGAAAGCAGATTTCTCCCCTACTGGGTAAATCATTTGGTATCTTTACTATATCTGTAATATGAATTCATATTTCACAGTCATCTTAAAAAAAGAAGAAAGAGGGAAAAATTACCAGTAGTTATCTCCTAAAGTGGTTGTATCATTCATTTTTCAAATCTTCACTTTTGACATGGACATCCATAAGTTTCAAAGTGCTACAGAGTGACTAGCCTTTAAATGCCTCTTCCTTATCTCTTAAAGTGGAATATAAATGGGACATTTCCTCCTTGCCTATGAAACAACACAGACTTAGTACTTCTGTATGAATTAATTACACACCCACTGGGGGTATCTTTCACTCAGAGGGGCCAGGGAATCATTCCTTTATTTTTAATAATATGTGTGCTTTTACATTGTTTATTGCTGGCTGTGTATTGGCAAACCTCAAAGTAGGATCCTTCACTAAAACGAGAGTGTGAATAGCATCCCCAAGAGCTGCAGATAAAGGAAATTCTATTACCTGTGTTTATTCCCAGAGGACAAACAGCATATTGATTATAAGATGTATAATTGCACACTCTATGTCTTCGGAAGCTTCAAATGATGAATGACATAAAATGGACAAGAGACACTAGCACTTCAGCACCTGCAAACACAAAGACATTCCGCAACCATTCTGAGATATGGGATGCTTTCTCCATTGATCAGGTGGAAGCATGAGGCACTTAATTCAGCCTAAGTATATTTCTGTTTCTTTCCACAATTACACATCTGTCAAAAGCATTTTCTCACTCTGCTTTCAGAAGTCCTAGTAAAAACTACACAACAACTATTTATTTTGTTAATTCCCTAGTCCTGAAAAAAAGAGAATCACTCAGATCCACACAAATGTTCTTTGGTGATTTTGATAAAACAGGCTTTCTGTAAATCATCTGGGATTCAAGGAGTTTTCACTAGTGGAAGAATAGGACAAATGGCAACAAGGAAGGTGACCACAACTCATGACGGATCGGGCTGTGAGTGGACGAGGCTTGAAGGCATGTGTTGGAGAAGAAAAAACTTTTAGAAAGATAAAGTCAGCCCTCTGTATTTGCAGGTTGCTCATCTGCAGAGGCATCCTACCATCGCTGGTAAATATTCAAAGCCAGTTGTGATGGTACACACCTATAGTCCCAGCAACTGGGGAGGCTGAGATGGGAGGCTGAGGCAGGAGAACTGCAAAATTCAAAGCCAGCCTCAGCAACTTAGTGAGGCCCTAAGCAACTTAGTGAGACCCCATCTCAAAATAAAAAATAAAAATAAAAAAGGCTGGGGATGGGGCTCAGTAGTTAAATGCCCCTGGGTTCAATCCCTGGTACAAAAAAAGAAAAAAGAAATTCAAACAACAAATGTGTCTATTCTGAACATGTATATATGCTTTTATTTGCCATGTGATACTTAAATTATATTAGATTTAAACAATCTAAAAATGACTTTAAAGTATATAAAATTATACGTATGTTGTATGCAAATTTTACATCATTTTAAATAAAGGACTTGAATATGCTCAGATTTTGGAATTCTTAGGGATCCTGGAATCAAACATCCACAGATACCAAGGGAAGGGAAACTATATGCCATTCAAAGTGTTACAGATAGGAAAGAGAAAGAGGTAATACTGATAGAGGTTAGAATACTGTTTTAGAGAAAGCACAGAAGAGCTGATATCTAACAACTTCCCTAGGAAGAGCCAGCCTTCCTGAAGAGGTTAGAATCTACCTGAAGCCCAAAAGGATTTTGAAACTCAAACAGAAATGGACCCTGTGTCTGTTCACAAGCGCCAGACAGGTTCTGGCTAATGCATGCTGAAAAAGTCATGATTGGAAAACTACCAGTCAGGGAAAGAAACCAGAAGATCAGTCTCTGCAGATGAACAGTGAGACTAGACATCAGAACAGAATCAAGGCCGCAGGAACACACTGGCCAGAACCTTCACTGGCACTGCTGAGCTGATCACTCACTGCTGCCTGGGCTGATCTCTTGATCCCACGACTTCTGCTGTGAATATTTGCTTGTGCTGCTGTACCCATTACATAAGAATCGTCACTCCAGGTGGAAGCATCAAGCTGGTCAAATGCAGGCTATGTGACTATGTTCTACCTCCCAGGGCCAGCCAGAGAGAGAAACTCCTTCTCCAGACATGCTTACAGGGAAAATGGAACTTTGTCACCCACGAAGACTCTCAATCAGGAAGCTTCCAGAAGAGGAAGGGCTTGAATAGACCAACCAAACAAACACGCAATACCTGTAAAACCCTGTTTTAGTGTGTAAGAGAATAGAAGACAAGAGCATGGAAGAAGCGGAAAGAATTGAAGGAATAAAAACAGGTTAAACATGAAAAAAACTGCCAAAGGAAGGAAGTGGAAAGCTGGCTCAAAGAATTCCCATGCTACTTAAGAGAAAGGTGAAAAACCAACCTTAAAGAGAGGGGTACCTTGGCTTATCTCCACCTTGCTTCCCAAAGTAGTGTCTAGACTGAGGGCTTGCATTCATCTAGAATATTTGAGAAAGTGTCGTCAGAGAAGTCAAGAGGAGAAGTGAGAAGAGTAAAACTGAATGGAAGGGGAATAAAATGCGTAGTCTTGCTGCAACCATGCTGTGAGCTACAGTGGCTCAATCCCACTTGCACCCTTTGTAGAACTGGGTAGAATGCACCTTAGACTGAGCAGCTGAAGAGGGCAGTGGCTTAGTGAGTCCTTCCAGACGTTAATGCCCTTTGCCTCACTGAGTTCTGGATTACTTCTTACAGGAATCCATACTGCAGAAGGCAGAGGGAAGACACAGAGAGTAGAGTAGAGGATACAGCTGCTGTGTGCATCTGATGACTACTACGTGGTAGGAGCATAAGGTAAGTGGAGAGATTGTGAAACTGAGCAAAAGAGAAATCCAAATGCAGATGGAGACGACACCTATCAGTGTCAAAATGCATATACTGACACTATGACCTTTAAAGTTCATGATTTCACAGCAAGCAAGTAACATAAGTCTCTTAAAGGTATGGACGTCTCACCTGTGTACAGATAGTTTTTATCCTGATCCTACGGTGCCATAGAGCACACATCGGGGAAGAGATGCTCCCAATGGAGATAATTAGAGAAGGAGGGCATGTTGGGATGAAACTAACTCATCCTTCCTGATGGTGGCAAGGGGAGGTTGCTCAGAGAAATAGCAATGATCACTAAGTTGAGCTGGTCCTCTGTTGGCCATTCTTTCATGCCAGAATCATCCAATCACAATAACGGATGCAAAGGTAACTAAAAGATCATGGCTTCCAGAACCTTCTAACTTGGTTCTCCAGTTACTGTGGACACAGTATTTAGGTGAGCCAAACCCTTTTTGATCACAAATTAAAATATGAGAAGAAATAAAGTCAATATGTATTTATTCTATCCCTATGGAAGGATACCATGGATTCTACCTTAGAGTCTAACATGGAGTTGAAGTCCTGCTCATGCGCAAACTTCTGCCTCAGACAGATTTACCAGAGGTCCTGGCCGTGAAGTCCTGCTGCACACATAAATAGGGCATTGAAGAATTTATGAATCCACGAGAGAGACTAAGTAGAAGGCTCAGAGGTGTAGGCGGAACCAGTGAAAGCGGGTGCTGGAAGACCAGAAGCAGAGGCTTCAAGAGCTAGACAAGTGTCAGATGTCGTGGGACAGTCAAGATGACCTGTCCCAAAACTGGCTTTTCCCCATGACCAGCCTTATTTTGGGGCAAGGTTTGTGCACCTCTACTCCTTTCACATTCAGAGTGAATTTTCCCCATGAGTACTTGCAAGCTGACAGAGCTCACCAAACAGGCACCTGGCCCAAATTTCAGAATGTGGGTATTCTCAGTGTGTGAGCAGCAGACAGCCACTGAGGGGACCCAGGAGGCACAAATACCTAGTCCTATGAGTATACTTACTTTATATAAGCCTTAATTTTAAAGGAAACTTGGAGGAAACATGGCTAGGATTTAAATGTAATGCAGTGGTTTGGCTAGGTTTGGATGTAATAGCAAAAGCATGGTGTACAGCGGCCACTGGGTCTTCGGAGTTAAAACACCTGAGTATTATGTTACAGTGCATGGCAGGCCCCTGGGGAAAATAGTAGAAGAAAAGAGAAAAAATGTGAAGGAAAAAATACACATGGATGAGCTTCCTTTTCCTCTGATTTTGTCCAAAAGAATGAAGAGTTTACCAAGAACCAGGTTTTACTTGCACAAACTAAGATGAAATTGCTTCTTCAAGTATTCAGATCTCCGAAGGTGGACGGCTTGCTCCTCAATGACACTTTCCCTACAGGAGCCCTGCAAGGGGTGGTAAAACCAGGATGGCAACATGTATTATTCATCAGGTCTGGAAAGAGCCTACTCATCCCTTCTGTTGTTAATGGCCTGTAAATAGTTGCTTTCGACATGAACATTTAACACTAGCAAGAAGGGCGATCACAGGAGCGAGGAGAACATAGAACTTGAAATAACAGGGTTGAGAAAGTGTGGGGCTTACATGTGGCAGCAGGAAGCTGGAAAAAGATCCTTCCAACAAGCAGATCAGTTGTCCAATTTCCTTGGAGAACTAGGGAGAAAGATAATCAAATCATGAGGCAGAAAAAGAGAATGTCTATGATGTCTTGTGGGCGTTAGTTTGCATCTAAATGTCCCAAAAGACCCCTGTGATAATGGTTTAGTTGCCAGTCTGTGAGGGTGAGAGCTGGGGAGCCTTCAGGAGGTGGGGTCTATTCTGGGGAAGTTAGGTCATGGGGGGCATGTCCCAGAAGGAGATTTTGGGGTACCATCTCATCCTCACTCCCACTTTACTTCCTGGCCAGCTAGAGCAGTTTCCTCTTCCATGCACTTTCTACCATGACCTCCTGCTTCACCACAGCCCAGGACAACAGGACAAGTGACCAAGGACTGAAACTTCTGAAATCAGAAGCCAAAATAAACCTTTCCCCTCTTTAAGTTGATTTTATCAGGTATTTTATCTCAGCAACAGAAATCTGACTAACACTGGGGGGATAGGTATAAAGACTTCTCCTGTTACTAGGTAGAGATAGCCCAGCCTTCATCTCAAGCTGTCTCTGAGGACGCTCCTTGATCCCTGTTTCTTGCTCCTTCTTGTCCTCCTTGAGCTCCTGAAAGGTTGACAATTTTTTCCCTTCAAGTTTCCTATAACCTCCCATTCCCCATCTGTGCACAGAGGAAAGTAAATGAGGTTTACTCCAGAGCCATTGCTGGTCAGTGCATTTCAGAAAAGTTGTTTCTGACTCAGTTTCCCTTTTGATCATGAGGTTCAATAACACCTACCTCTCTAATGACCATAAGACTTGAATGAGAAAAAGCAATAAAATTCCTGATAAGGAGCCCAGAAAGCATCCAGTTCTTAGTAATGTTGGTTTCCTTGCTCATTTCTCTTACCTGTAAGTCAGGACTTACACCAGTCTCAGAAGTATGCAGTGAAGATGTGAGGACGTGGTACTTGAGAGAGCATCACAGGGCTTGTTTGGGTAGAGTAAGTCATTTTTTGTCTAGATGTGTTAGGTACAGAGTTCTCTGTACTTGTTTCTCTAAAATTAGGAAAAGACCGTGACTGGAAGTATGGAATTTACATGGAGCCTACGGAATCCCGGTTACAAGGTAGAGAGGGCACATGTGTGTTCCTGGGCATCCCCAGTGTGCGCAGTGTTCAGGTGAATCATTCATGTTTCCCTGAGGTGTGGCTCCCACCTACAGGTAGCAGGACCCTCAACTCCCAGGCCCTCCTCATCATTTCTGGAAGTTCTTCAGATGTTCCACCTGTACTGAACATTCAGTCTTTTGTGTTCTGCCCCAGACCCCTTGCTGATGTCACTTTCTTTCTTTTTTTTTAAGAGTAAGGGACAGGGGCTGAAGTGGTGGCTTGCCAGTTACTGCACTTGCCTGGCATGTGTGAGTACGTGAGTTTGAACCCAAGCACCATGGACACAACGAGGTCTCTGAGCAACGAAAGCCACATGAAAAACTAAATAAAATTTGTTGCTTTCTTTCTCTTTCTCTCTCTCTCTCTCACTGTCCCTTTCTAAATAATAAAGAGAGAGGGACAGTGAGAGAGATCATCAATTTTATTTAGTTTTTCATGTGGCTTTTGTTAGTTCAACACTTAGTTGTGTATGTGGTGCTGGGGTTCGAACCCATGTCCTTATGCATGCCAGGCAAGTACGGTAACTGCTGAACCACTGGTCCAGCCCCCTGGTATCACTTTCTGACATTAGAAACACTGAGGTGCCTTAAGAAATCAAACGTGCTTGGAAGTGGGTGGGCAAGATAAACTCTACTTCTGCCAGGAAGAAGACCTATAGAACCTGGCTAGGAAGCACACCTGGGAGGACAGTCCTGATTGTACCCTTGTGTGACACAGCACTGCCCTTCACACAGATTGGAGTAATTCAGGGTTACAATCTGCATGATTGGCTAGTTTTAAAATTGAGGCAGGAAAAGGGAATAATTGACTATAGTTGGATCCAATTAAAGCTATATTCTGAAAATGAACCACCAGACATTCTATTTCTCACACTAACCAAGTGACTTCCACCCAAAGAGTGCTACTTCCTTGGGTCTCCCGAAGTCATCAACACAAACAGTGATTCCTTCTCTTTAGTTCTCATTGTACCAAAGACAAGTTACATTTCAAGAAGAAGGGAGGATACTTTTGTATCATGTTCTGTTACTTGTACCAAGTCCCAAGTTACCAGGTTCCAAGTCTCATGGGGTCCCTGGAGAAAAGTGTTTCCCTTAGTCTCCCGCCTGCCTACTCTCCATCCACAGGGTTCCACCTGAGTTCAAGGAGGGCTTCCCCAGGGCAACAGGAGGCCTCTCCACTTCCATCCCTGCCCCTGCTAGCCACAGCTTTGCCTCCAAGCACTCTGGCATGAAGCTCCTTGCAGGCCCTTTGTTCTTCCCCAAAGCTCTCAGGCAGCACGCAAACCATTGTATGCAAATAATGCTGGCAGACCAAGAAATGTCTGAACAGAATCCTGCTGCAACCACAGCCAAAGCCAAGGGAGCACACACAGGCGCATACGCACACAACTGATTGAACCCATACGATAAAACTGAGTCACATTCCCAGGGGAGATTCCATCTCTTCTAGCCTATTTTTATCCTCTTACCTCTTAAACTGCCATTCAAAGGAAGTGTCTCTCTCCTTCCACACATTGGTGGCTGGGACACTGCAAAAAAGCCAAAGTGAAAAGCGAATCTAATGTATTTTCAAAGCAATAGCTTCTTGGAACTCCTTACTGCTGCTGGCCACGCAGATGCCAGGTACAGAGGCCTGACACTAGTTGTTTCGTGACTCGACATTAGGGCTCATCCTAACATGTGGAGCAGGAGATTTTCTCAGGCCTGCAGTGTAGACAATTAACCTACTCCTTCATTTCACCCCCGTTTTCGGTTAAGCCTAGCAAAAGTGAGCTTGGTGCTTACTTAACTGAAAAGACTGCTATATCATGGGGCAGGCAACCAAAGTTAATGGGAGTTGAGTGGTTCCCTATGGAGGCAAAACCAAGAAAATTTAGAATGCAAAAATTTATGGAACTTACGTCCATTTGCTGGATCCCCACTGGAGCCCCTTGGTGCATGACAGGAGCAGCTTGGTGCGCTGAGGGCTCCATTTGCATTCACTGCTGGATCTCGCCCTTCACCAGCATTGCATTTCAGCTGGGTGTTACTTCTTTCCTTGGCAGTACCCGCACCTAGGAAAGGCATTCTTTCTGGCATCTCCTTCGGAGATCTCTTTAGATAATTTAAATGAAATAAGGTTAGAAGCTGTGTTCTGCACATTTATTTTTCTCCAAGCAGTTTGTGTTGCTCTTTATGACACCCTCAGTTTCAATAATTGGATGATAAATATTTCTTTTCTAAAAAAGGGAGATTCTTAACCAATCTTTCAGAGGGGAAAAATTGCCTCTGGAAAGCTTTTACAATAAAAGTAATAGGATAACAAGATCTGCGATGGGAAAGATAAATGTGCATATTTGGCCTCCTCTCTGAGGCAAACGGCTTCTTCATTCCTTCTGAATCTCAAATGTCGTGGCTGCGTCCTTGGCCTTTATAAGCAATTTCTCTGTTTACTAATGAATCCACACAGAAAAATTATCTTCTTATTTCAGCAAAATATACATAACAAAGTATCATTTCAACCACCTTTAAGTACACAACTGAATAACATTAAGTGCATCCTCACTATCGTGAGATAGTGAGAAACCAACAGCACCATCTATCCCCAGAGCTTCGCTCATCTTCCCGAGCTGAAAAGCTGTAACCATCAAACTATATCCTCCCCTTCCCCTCTCCAGCCCCTTCTACCTTCCGTCTGTTTAGATTTGACTACTAGGTACCTCCTATGGTAGAACCATATAATATTTGTCTTCTCGTGTCTGGATTATTTTAAATTGAGGGCAACACAGGAAAGGGAGAAGGAGAGAGGTGATGTTTTGAAAGACATAGTCCTTGGTTCAGATTCCACCCTGACACCCTCTGTATGCACAGGGAAAATCCTCTAAATCTGCTTCCTTATTAGTAATACTATCGGAAGTATTAATAAATCTAAGTTGTATGACTGTCATGAGGATTAATGTGTCCACAGCTGGGCATCAGATATGAAGTAAATACTCAATGGCTGCGTTTCCTCCTGCTGCTAGTAAGCCTAAGGAATTTGAGATAAATCCAGATGTCTAATTTTCCAGTTACTAAAATCTTAAACTACTGCTTCTATGCCATCAGACATGAACTGAAATGGACTCTCTTTAAAATAGGAATGAATACAAATATCTTCCATAAAGGTTTATTGTGATAATAAAGTAAGATTAAATATGAGAGTTTCATATATAAAATTCAATAAAGGTTGATCCAATCTCAATCAGAGGGATTCCAGTATAGCATCAGATCTGGGATCTGGGTGACAAAAGTGATATATCATTGTCAGCATCCCTAAGATAAAAGAAAAGAAAAATTGAAGCAGGATTCATAGCATAAAAAGAAAGAGGTATAGACACATAAAAAGATTTGTATTTCCTGCCATAAAAATACTATTAAACAGAAACATATGCTTGCTAAAATCTTTTATTTTGTTGCTGAAATAAAAACTAAAGATCAAGTACACTAATATTATCATTTCACGCAGCTGGTAACAACTGATTTTCCATGTCTGTGCTTTTTCACCAATAAGCTGCTATTTGTTTTACTGTATCTCTGGAGAGGAAAAGCCTTGTTTTTGCCTGCCAGCCAATGCAACGAAGCTTTCTTTTGCCCATTATTATTACTGGTGAATTCCATCCTGCTTCTGCCATTTCTGAGAGGGCTTGATCTCTAAGAAAGGACACTGAGTTGTGCAATCCATAGAACCTAACTTCTACCTCATGGAGTTAAAAGATTCTGGACCTGTTCCCCATGAGAGGGGAGAGATAAGACATCAGACACTGGAAGAAACTTATCTACAATAAAGTTTGCACTAAATCAGTCAAGCCAAGTATTTAACGTTATTTATGTATTTAAAAGTGTTACATTATTTCATTAGAAGCTTGTTTGTTCAACAAATAAATTTCTGAATAAAATTTAAATAAATAAATAAATAGATAGATAAAAGTGTAAGGTTGGGCTGGACTCGTGTGGCTGAGCAGTTACGGCACTTGCCTGGCATGCGCAAGTACATGAGTTCAAACCCCAGTACCATGTACACAATGAAGTGTCTGAGGAATGAAAGTCATATGAAAAACTAAATAAAAACTGCTTCTCTCTCTCTCTCTCAAACTGTTCCCTCTTTCTTAAAAAAAAAAAAGTGTAAGGTTAGTTTACCCATGACATCACAGGACAGGAGTATGTGTATATATCTAGGACTCTAAGACAGGAGCTAGGAGCTAGTGGGTAGGCTGAATAACAACCTCCAAACTCATCAGGTGCCAACTTCTGGGGCCTTGTCAGCATTACCTTGTTAGAGCAAAGGGTCTTTGCAGATGTGATAAGATGCTGAGATTATCTTGGTTTATCTGGGTGGGCCCTAAAGATAATCACAAGAGTGGTTGAGGGAATTCTGGCATGCAAAAGGGAGAACATACTATAAAGACAGTAGAAAAGGTGACTTGAAGATGCTGGCCTTGAGGATCAGAACGAGACAGCCACAAGACAAGAAATGCTGGAAGTCACCAGAAGCTGGAAGAACCAAGACAAGTATCCTGCCCTACAGCTTCCAGATGAAGGGCGGCCCTACTGATACCTCGATTTCTACCCATTGATCCTGATTTTGGATTTCTAGCTCCAGAACTATAAAAGAAAAAATTTCTGTTTCTGAAGCCACCAAGTTTATCGTAATATGTTTCAGAAACAAACGGAAACTAATTTAAGCTATACTGAAATGACAATCCAATCCTTTTTTATTTCCTTTCTTTTTTTATTTTCAGGGATCTAATTGCCTAGAAGAGAAGTTAGAAAATTAAACAATTGTTGATAATAACATGATGGGGTTTATGATAAAGTAAAGGGTGTTTTGAGAACAAATTAGCAAGGGCAACTCACTTAGCACTGGATGTCAGGGAAGGCCATACTAAAAGGGCTTAGAGAATGCCTCTCTCTGCAAAGCACTACCAAAATCAGAGGCCTTATTCATCTGACAACCTCTCCACTGTTCAAAAACTTCCTATTGCTGAGATTACACTTTTCTCCAAAAGTTTCTTTAAAAAAAATAAGCTTACCCAGTGCCTCATAAGTTAATTATTTTTAATTAAGCAATGAGATATTTGTTCACAATACTAAAAATGGATGTGCTAGATATTGCTCATTAGTGCAATAATATCCATGTTGATATGGCTAATTTCTTCAGACGTGTTTTGTTTGACCTTCAGAGTATGGTTGGGAATAAGATAAAGAAGAACCCCTTACTGAAAGAGATTGCCTTTGATATACAGTACTTCGAGAGCAGAGAGAAGAGAGTAGGTCCTGGGTTATATGCACTGGAAGGTGAAAGACAGGACCCCCTCCCCATCAGGCCAGGGTGGATTGGAGAAATTTGAGCTAATGGGAAAAGGAGGGCATAAAAAGCAGGACATACAACAAAACAATGATTCAGAGATGAAAAATTACGGCAAGTGTTTCCACCCAACTACGAATGCACTTTTGCTTTTCCTGGTCCAGGTGAACTGGTGAAGAGCCGTAGACAGCAGAACACACAGAGTATTGAAGGTGACTTGATCAATCCAGTGTAAGCCTTGCTCCATCCCCACAAGGAGAAACTATGATAAACAAAATGGGTTTGTGCAGTGGCATGAGATGCATTCTTCAACTGAAAAACCTTTCCCTAGTTGTTGAGTATATCTAGAGATGAGTTAGATTTCCCATCCTTGGAATTTCCAAGATCTGGAGACAATTTTAGGTCACTACTATGCAGACCTATGGAGCCAACCTGTTTGACCACTGTAATTCTCTTGGAAATTTAGGAATTTTATGATTGTAAGACTGTATGGCTCATTTAAAGAACAAATGGAAAACAAAAGTCTGGGGTAAAATTCCACCAATGAAAGAATTTCATTTTCATATTCCCATCCACATTTGTGGTTCTTTTAAAAACTGTAGCTTTCCCTTTGCTGTACAAAAGCTTTGAAAGCAGCTTGACTCCGTCAAAAATGAGATACCTTTGGTGGTTCCCCAACTGATTATTTATGAACCATACAGCAACACAGCCTCAAGCTTATATAGCATAGCTGCTAAACAGTAATTAATATAAAGCTTTAACCTTTTTCTTGTAATGATAGGTAAGACCATTGTTATATATCGAACCATAGAAAGCTAATTGTCACTGCTTTCTGTTAAAGGGAACACTGGATTTCTCTTTGAGTAAAATATTTACTTGAGAGCAATTTTACAGCAACATAAAACCATAATCTTTCTTCAATGTGATGAATTTCAAAGGCCAAGATTTGTATTATAAAATCCCACTATATAATTTAATGATTTAGAGAAATGGTTTGACTATGGTTGAATTTATAGACTCTTTGTGTATTAAGAGGCAGACATGAGCTCAGACTCCTCCGGTGATGAATATTTCCAGGGTCATGAACAGTAACTATTCATATAAGGCCAGGGTCTCTTCCAGTCTTTCCTTGTTTGGGTCAAGATGTACACACACTATTGAAAATTCTCTCATCACCTATTAAAAGGGTAAACACTGTGAGGTGGCTAAGCCCATAGCTTAAAAGGAAGGAGATTCTGTGGCTTCTTGCCTTACCCCACAGATCTGTGGTGGGATGATGTAATACCAGACACAAACTGCTTTTTAATGTGATATAGGTCATACTCCAACCAGACTGTGGAGAGGTCCAAGGGCATAGACTGTGGGGCATACTGTACCATTCAGACTCAGTTCAGGGTAGATGATATGACCAACAGAATTCTGGAGCTTTGAGAGAGAACCGTAATGAACCATGAACTGCTAGCAGCGACTGAGTGATGTTTTAAGTTCAGGGATACTGTCCTTGATCTTTAAAAAGTGTCAGTTCTCATTGTTTTCATTCAATGATATAGTTTTAAAATTTTTTTCCTGGTAACTCCAGGAACAAATTGAAAACACAGACCCATAATACTGCATTAAGGTAATCTGCTTACAAAAGAAAAAAGTCAATAAATCAGTTAGTTTGCTGTGTCTTTGCAAAGTCAAATTGCAAAGCAGATTGACTGTTCCCCACCAAACTGTCAGATTTTTTTTTGGATTTATGTCTTTGGGTGATATTTTTAAACCTATATAAGAAAAAATAATTAAAACATTTATTTTAAATTTCTAAATAGAAATGAATTAATCAAAGATCAAAAAATCTGAACAGCAAGTGATATTTAAAGTAAAATTTGCTTCCATAATTTGAAAACTTCAGGAAAAGAAGGTATCATGAAGGTTAAGAAGGTTGGTGGAACTTGGAGCAAAACAAAAGAAAATGTAAGTAAGGAAAGGCAAAGGAATATAAAGTAACTGGCATTTATTGCCCAGCAACTATGTCAGTGACTGTGTCAGGCCCCCACCGTATTCTTTCACTTCACACATGCAACATGCCTATGAAATGGATATTTTAATCTTTGTATTACAAATAAAAAATCCAATAACAGCAAAATTATATAATTTATACAATAAGGCACAGATTCTGTGGTGGAGTCGGGATTCAAATTCAAGTGTTCTTTCTCAGTTTTTCCTACCGTTGTCCCCCACCATCTGGTCATCTGATTTCTAACCCAGCTCTCCTTCCAATATTCAAAACCTAACTGAACACAAATTGTGATTCACTGTTCCTCTTTAATCTTCGAGGTAGAGACAGGACAGCCCACTCCTCCAATAGGCAAAGGTTGTTGAAGGCAGGAAAGATGTGGAAGTATAGGTTAACAGAGAAGTTCCACTGATGCTAATTCCATTTGTCACTTGTGAGGTTACATTTGGCAGCTATTCAATGCAGGTTGAACACTCTCGTGAGTTCTCCCCGTTTGACGTTGCACGGGTTACATCTTTGAGTTGTTCCCAGAATTCTCTGCTCCTCAGTGATTCCTGCACCAAACACAACCATGTGGAGGGACACAAAATGAAATGAGGGATCACAGAAGGAATGTGCTGGGACTCAACTCATACCAAATGGGCTATAACTAAAAACACATTTGCATGCTTAAAAAAAAACATTTTTCAAGTATGGTAAAAGGCAATTTTGAAGAGAAAACAGAATCCCTGGAAATAAAATAACTCATTTTAGGAAATGCTTCCAGAATTTATATTTTCCGAAAATGAACCAAGATTTCTAAAAAGCAAGACTTATTTAAACTGGAAGGAATACACAATGGTAGAAATTTCTGTTGCTGAGTTAATAAAAACATTAATTTAAAAAAATATTAATTTCACATTTTCTGAAAGAGTATCATTATGTATCATTTTTACATGGAAAAATAAGAACAAATTTCAGCTTAAAACAACATGAAAAATGTTACTACTCAGAGAGTCACGCTAAAAATACTTTCAGGTGGTTTGGTGATATATGCACCATGTGATATTGCTTTTAAGATTATCTCTAACATAGTTGACTTACATTGGTCAATAAATTTCAGCTCAGGGAGGAATTTTCCTCAGGGCGCCTTGGCAGGAGTCTTACATACTTTTCACCTTTCCCTGGGAGGGTCCTAGGCAGGTCTCTTCCTCATTTGTTCCTATCTATCAATTTCTCACATTTGCTAGGGATGCCACGGGACAAGAATTCAGCTGCTTCCAACTCAAGCTGCCTCAAGCTATCTACCATGTCTCCTTCTAAATCACAGAAAAATGTCTGACAAAGTCGAGAAGAATTCAAACTAAGGGCTGAGAGAGATCACCCAGATAGAAATGTAAACAGCTGTTTTATCAATTACATAGACTGTTTTTTCTTGTTTTTTAGAATAGTTTTAGAATTACAGAAAAATTACAAAGTGGCTACAGAGCTCCCATAAAGCCTATTCCAAGTTTCCCCCTATGATTCATATCTTAGGGTGGTAATTTTGTCACAATGAATAAATTTTCATCAATATAAGTGCTAACGAAAGGCCAGACTTTATTCAGATTTCTTGTTTCTACTTCATGTCTTTTTCTTTTCCATGAGACAATCAAAAGTCGCTTTGTCATCATGGACCCTAAGTCTCTGCTAGATTGGAACAGCTTATCAACTATATTTTGAGTTTTGAAAACTGGAAGAATTAATGGCCTTTTATTTATTATTATTGTTATAACACTTTACAAACTTATGTGTGTCTAGATAGTCCCAGTAAGGTTTGAGAATCCCTAAGATATATACAAACTACTGATAACTATTCATTTTATAAGCAAATTAGAAAATAAAAGAAAAAACTTGGAAATAAATAAATAAAAGAAGAAACTTGTTCGGTGTCCTTTATTTCTTGCAGCTGTCTGATAAACTTTTAAGATGTAAAAAAGAAAAAACACATCTGGTTGACTTCCAGGACTTTTTAACAAGTAGAATTTAAAGCTAGGGTCCACCCCACAGAAGAAAACAGGAATCAAACAAATTCTTAATGTGGCAAAGGAAATGGCGTGCACAATGTCATCTGGCAGGCAGCACCTAGCTGCCTGGCACATATGTTGAATGGATGAACATCTATGAATGCATAGTCTGGAAATGACTGTGCAGAGGGCCTCGTGCAGCAGAATTAAATTTCAAAGACTGAGACGATTCATGTGCAAAGTGAAACCTACCATCAACTCAAGAAGAACATAAATCAAACTCAGAACACCATGTTTATTTGCTTGTTTTTAATTTTGGTCAAGCTGATGATTAAAAAAAAAACACCATAGAATATAAAAGGCATGTCACCAATTGCTTCCAATGCTAATTGTGAAGACTTTAGGGAGATATTTCAACTCTTTGACAGCTAGTATTCTCACCTGCGTAACACAGATGGCGATAGTTCTTATATAAATTTGCTCAGAGATTTAAATAAGATAATGTCCCATACTAGAGAGGCTGGCCTAATAGAATGGTTATCATAATATCATCACCTTCATCGTCATCATCATCACTTTCATTGAATCATCATCAAAGATGAGAAAATGTTTATTTTAATTGCTCATCAAGCTATCGCATGCCAAATAGGAACTACTCTTTCAGTTGCCTGATCCTCACTAACACCTCTCTCCAGCATAGAATTTTCACCTCTGGAGCAGCCACATTATATCCTGTGTCCCATCAGGCAAATTCGTAGCCATCCCTTGGAATACACCTCAAAAATCATCTTCCCCTAGGAGCTTTTATGTGTCCCTCTTTGGGGCCTTCCTAACCCCAAACTCATATCTCCATACAAGTTTTATTTCAATATTGAAGTCATGGATCAGATCTGTGCCTCTGGCCCCTTCCCCAGGAGATCTGAACAGCAGGCCTGGAAATGCCTAGGGATTCTGAAACGCAGCACAGATGCTCCCCAGCTTACAATGATTCTATTTAGGATATTTCCACCATGTGATGGTTTGGATTTGGATTTTTGCCCAGACCAGGGATATGTGGTATGATACTCTTTCTTGATGTTGGGCAACAGCAGTGAGGCACAGTTCTGTCAGCCACACTGTCTCAATAGGAAGTGACTGATACGCTACAGTGTGCTCTGCTTCTAAGCTATGACGTTTGGTAGGTCAGGGTTATGAAATGCACATTAGACTTAAGATATTTGCAACTTACAACCTGGAAGTTTAAAGTCATGGTATTGGCAAGATGGTGTGTCCACTGAAGTCTCTGGAAGGAAATCCTTCCATGACTCTCCTGGCTTGTAGTGTTGCTGGCAAGCCTTGGCTTTCCTGGGCTGGTGGCTGCATAACTCCAGCCTCTGCCTTTGTCTGCAGAAGGAGTCCTTCTTTCTGTGTGTCTATGTCTTTGCATAGTGTTCTCTCTGTGCTCACCCAACTTACTGTCTCCGTTTCCAAATTCATCATACCCCCTCTTACCTTCCATCTTAATTACATTCGCAAAGACTCAGTTTTCAAATAATGTCACATTCACATGTATCAAGAGTTAAGACTTCAGTTTATATTCTCGCAGGGCACATTTTAACCCAAAACACTGCCTAACACACAGGAGGTATTCTATGACATCCTAATGAGAGAATGGATAGATCAACGGTTAAGTAAATGAAATCTACACTCTTAATAACCAGGTACAGGCACACAGTGGTAGCTCATTCTTCCTAACCACAATTATACTTTAAAATATTGTGGTTTTTTTAGTACCCACAGAATTCTGCCTTTTTAAATCCATGATTAAATAATCCCACGCTAAATCTCACAGTAATTCCCTTCCAGGGCCCTGTATTTGTATCCAATTATAGAAAACCCAAGCCAGGGCCTCAAAGGCATAATTTTTAAACCATTTATTTTTTCTTTCTGAGTTAGCTGCCGCATGGAGCATACTAACTGAGTGAGTCTCCGTTCACCTGTATAAGGTTAATAACTGTAGCAAGCCAATCATTGGCAGCTGCATCCAACTAATGGGGCTGCAGTAACTGACAACGCTGGAGAGAAAGGCCTGTTCCTAGCTTTTCTCAGTCCCTAACTCTTTATGATCTTCATTTTCTCAATATTTTTCCCCACAATAGAGCAAAAGAAAGGAAGTACGGCAAATCATACAAAAAGCTAAGTTTTCTGGTTCACCAGATTCTGACTCTCACATTCCCATGTCCCTCATCTCACTTCAAAATCACAAAGAAGTGGCAGCGACTTCCAAGTAGTGAGGCCTGAATTCTGATCAGAAGTTGCATATTCTTGGCAGTCTGGCTGCTCTTCTCCTGCTGGTCTTTCCATTTAACTGGTGTGCTATGCTAAATTAGGTTATCTGCTTGCAGTCCAAGGAAGCACAAAGGAAAAAAAAAAAAAAAAGAGAGAAAGGCAGTGACTTTGGCATTGAAGAAATGATTAAAGCCACAGGCTACTTCTTGCCTATTTTCCTGTATTTTTAAAAGCAGCAAAGTATAACATCTTAAGGAACATTTGCAACTCTTCACCTGAGTATTAGGAACACAAATGACACAGTGGGTGAGAAGTGGTACCAGGATTTGGAAAGGAAATCATAATTCTAATGTACTTTTTTCTGCAGAGTGTGAATCTAGTGTCCCTTGGGATATCTGTTAAGGCTCAACCCACCCTGGTAAAAAGAGGCTAGTCCAAAATATCAACAAGGTGCATAGCTCCATCACTTTGGTGAATTTAAAAAAATAAAAAAGATAGATCATTCATTTATAGCATGAAATACAACTTGCAATACTATCATTTAAGAATTAAAAAATAATTCATCTCCTTTCATTAAGCACCGATTCTACATCCAGACTGTAAACTTAAGGGTTTATGCACCATATTAATTGGCTCCTGTGAAGTAGATCAATTTTAAATCTATATTTTACAGACAAGAAAACCAGTGTTCAGAGATTTTACTGAACTTGTGCAAAAAGACACAGGTAAGTGGAAATCCTCAATTTCTAACCCACATTTATGTGATCCAATGCTCATTTGTATCTAAGAATTTGCCACATATAATATATATTCCCATGGCTCCAAGGATAAGGACAGAATAACTATAAGAAACAATCTTGTTCATGAAAAAGGAAGAATGAGAGATACTCATCAGAGATGATTCTTTTTCAAAATTTTATTTCTAAAGTGTTTTTACTAGTTCAGTATAGTTATACATAATAGCGCGGTTCATTTTGACATAGTCATACATGCATGGGACATAATTTGCCCTATTTTAGTCCCTAGAACTTTCTCTTTCCCTCACCTCCTTTCTCTCTCCTCTACTGGTCTTCCTTTCATTTACTTTTTGTTTTTAATTGATGCTTTATAGATATACACAAATATGTACATAGAATAATTCAGTAGACTTCATTCCTCACTTCCTCCCTGAAGAGGTAATTCTGCAGCCAGATGAAGCACCTGTTATGATGATTCTTCAGGGTGGGCATGGATGATATGAGAATATGTCCCAGTTCTTGACTCTGGGAAGGGACCTTGAGTCTTGTTCTTTTCAGTCTTTGGCTGTACTCTTTGTACTTTCTTCCTTTTCCACTGTCTTCTGTGATGACATCTAGAGTAGGCACTGGACACATCTTTCACAGCCAGCTTCCCAATCAAGGGATTGCAGCACTTGAGGTTGTTGAGCATCAAATCATCCAGTGTGCTGGTCTCTCATCTTAACAGTGTGATTCACTTGTAAACATAATGGGTCTTTACAAATTCTAGTAAATCCCATGTGCCAGTGGTCTCACTCAGAATTCTTTTCTGCATATTTTTATGTTTATTATGCTTCTTTAGCACTACCAGGTCTTGCTCTTTTAATACCAAATACTATGAACATATTAGACTTTCATGGGGGCAATCCACACATTTAGCGTCATTAACCTAAGGCAGTGTCTAGATACAAGGTTAAATGGTTGCACCTCCTAATTGGATTTTTACTGTTGGACACCTTCATTGCTGATTTCTCTCCAGTTAAAATGATGGTTTTAACTGGTCATTTTCACTTTTAGTTTTATCTTTTCTCATATTCAGTTAGATTTTTTTCTTCTTTCTACCCTACACATCCCTGAAATGTCTCTATTCCATTTCTTTCCTTACTTGTAAACTGGCCACTTCTTCTCAGAGTTCATCTCATTCTTATAGCAACTTGCAGAATGCAGCCAACAGTACCCATCACAGGGCACCGTACCCACCCTTTTCCACCAGTGTCCAGTCCCAGCCGGCAGGAACCGGATGCCTCTCATTCGGCGGTTGACTGGGAATGAAGTAGACCCACTGGCCCTGAGTTCTCCAAGCGCTTCATTTCTCCCTTTACCGCGGCTAAAGGCCCTCCAAGCGCTTCCTTCTCCACCTTCTCTCTTTTAGAGAGAAGGCCTTAAAACATACATCTCCTCTCACTAGAGGCTTTACATTTAGAGTCAAGGCTATTCACACTTTCTCTCTTTAGAGTCCCTGTTTCTACTGCTGCACTAGAGTCCCTATTTCTACTGCCAAGGCTTTTCTTCCTCTCTTACTGCCTGCATGTTAGGTTTTCCTCTTCTCTGCCTCTGCCGCTGCTGCTTCTCTGACTAATGGCTACTACTCTGTCTTGTTTCTGCTGCCTTCATGGGAAGGTCTCCTCTCACCGGTGTCATCTATTTCTCTCTCTCCATACGCCCGGTATACATCTGTTACAACAATCAATAGGGATACAGTGCAAACACATTCAACCAATTATAACAAATGAGCAGCCAAATAGCTTAGTCATGCGGTCAGGCAGTTTGCTAATTACAAGCCAGCTGGTCCTCTTCTTTTTTTTTTTTGAACAGATTTTTTTTATTAATTTTTTTTATTTTTGAGCAACCTTACAAGATTTTAACAAAATAATATAAAATGTGTATAAAATGTGAATATATTCTGGATATTGCAATTATCCCCAGGAGTGCCCCCCCAATTACCCTCCCTTATCCCTCCCTTCCCCTTCCCATTATAACTCTAAAAAAAGTATTAGATTGTAAAGCATTACATCT
>PVKS010027032.1:0-27948 GCA_004027875.1 Aplodontia rufa | reverse complement strand
AAGTATTGATCTCAATGCAATTAAATTAGAAAATACAGGTTAAATAATTGTAATATAATATTTAAAATAAATATATGTATTTTTAAAAACTTTTGTTTTTTTAATTGTTTCATTACAGTGATAAATAATGATGGGACTTGTTGTCACATATTCATAGATGCACACAATACAGCAATATAACTTGATCAATACCCCTCTATAGAATTCCCCCACCTCCTTTCTCATGTTCCATAACCCCTTTCCCCTTTCTCTGGGTCAAATATGTTTTCTAATATACCCAAGTATAGTAATATAATTCTTATACCTATGAAGAACATTTTTTATGTACATGACAATAATATGTACAATAAAATACTTTTAAAAGTTTGGAGTATATATATGCAATATCCCTGTACTCCCTCTCTCTTCTCTTCCCTCTACTGGTCATTCTGTTGTTTCCTAAATGGCTTTTCTCCCGCTTTTTTTAATGCATTGTTGAATTACAAATTGATGAGATTCTCTACTTCATGTTCATATTTGGATATGAGCAGGTTTAGTCTGATTGCTTCCATTAACTTTCCCAATTGCATTCCTCTTTCTTCCATGTCCTTCCCCTTTGACTATTCCTCTGATCTTTTTCTTCTTTCAGGTAGGCTTCCACATATCAGAGAAAATATTTTCCCTTTCATTTTTTCTGGCTAGCATTCTATTCTCCAGTTTCATCAGTTTGTCAGTGAATGACATAATGTTATTCATCCTTGTGGCTGAGGAATGCTCTACTGTGTGTATATTCCACGATTTCTTTATATTCATTCATCAGGGAAAGGCACTTTGATTTTGCTCCATACCTTATCTACTCTGAATTGAGCTGCTTGGAACACAGATGTGGCTGCATCCCTGCCATATGCTTTTTTAGGTCCTTTTGATATATACCAAGGAGTGGGACAGGTGTGTCAAATAAATGGTGGATTCATTTCTAGTTTTTTGAAGAATCTCCAAACAGCTTTCCAGAGTGGTTGTACCAGTTTACAATCCCACCTACAGCATTTAAATGTACCTTTTTCCCCACATCCCCATCAATATTTCTTGTTCATATTATTGATTATTGCCTTTCTAACTGAAGTGAGGTGAAATCTGTGTAGTTTTTATTTACATTTCTCTAATTGCTAGAGATGTTGAGCATTTTTTCATGTATTGTTGACCATTTTTATTTCTTCATTTGAGAAATGTCTGTTTAGTTATTTTTCCCATTTATTGATTGAACTTTTTGGTGTTAAGTTTTTTAAGTTATTTGTATACCCTGAATATTAATGCCCTGTTTGAAGTTCAGAGAACAAAGATTTTTTACCATTCTGTAGGTTCTTTCTTCATACTGTTAGTTATTTCCTTTGCTGAAAGTAAGCTTTTCAATTTGATGCCATCCATTTGTTGATTTTTCCTTTTAGTTCTTGTGATTTGGGGGTCTTGTTTAGGAAGTCAACTCCTAAGCCAATGTATTGGAGTATTGGGCCTTCCTTTTCTTCCAGTATATGCAGAATTCCTAGTCTAACTCCTAGGTCTTTGATACACCGAGTTGAGTTTTGTGCAGGATGAGAGATAGAGATTGATATTCATTTTACTGCATATGGATTTCCAGTTTTCCCAGAATCATTTGTGAAAGAAAGCATCTCTAACTTGAGTTTTTGGCTTCTTCATTGAGTTTGAGGTAACTGCATTTATGTGAGTTTGTCTCTGTGTCTTCTATCCTATCTCATTGATTATCATGTCTATTTTGGTACTAGTACCATGCTGTTCTTGTTATTGTAGCTTTACAGTATAATTTGAAGTCTGGTAGTGTGATTCCCCTAGATTCACTTTTCTCGCTAAGGATTGCTTTGGCTATTCTGGGTCTCTTCTTTTCCAAATGAATTTCATGACTGCTTTTTCAAATTCTGTCAAGAAGGCCTTTGGAATTTTGATGGGTATTGCATTGAATCTATATAGCATTTTAGATAATATGGCCATTTTGATCATTTTAATTGTCCTGATCCAAAAACATGGGAAGTCTTTCTACTTTCTAAGGTCTTTTTTAATTGTTTCTTTAGTGTTCCATAGTTTTTATTGCAAAGGTGCTTTACCTCTTTTGTTAGATCAGTTCCCAGGTTTTTTGTTTTGTTTTATTTTATTTTGTTTTTTTAGCTATTCTTATTCAACATAATCCTTGAATCTCTAGCCAGAGCAATTAGGCAAGATAAGGAATACAAAGAGGCAAAGAAGAGATCAAACTATCACAGTTTGTTGATGGCATCATTATATTATTTTAATATCCAAAAACTCCACTAGAATATTTCTAGAACTCATAAATGAATTCAGCAAGGTAGCAGGATACAAAATTAACATTAACAAATCAATTGTATCCCTTTATTCCAAAGATGAACATACTGAGAAAGAAATTAGAAAAACTACTCCATTCTGATGTTTTTAAAAAATGTATTTTGGGAAACTGACTCTAAAATTTAAATTAAGAAAACTGAAAATTGCAAAAATAGTTTTTGGAAAGGATGATTATACTCTTCATTATATATTAAAATAAAAAGCTAAATTTAGCATTATCAAAAATCTTATGATAGATTTAAGATTAATGACATAGAATAAGTAACCTAATATATTAGGATTTGTGTATATAACAAAACTAGCATCACTAATAAGCGTAAAAATGTTTGACTTCTAAATGTGTTGTATTGGAACACTTGACTAACAACTTAGAAAAAAAAATACTCTTCATACCTTATCCTCTAGTAACTTTCAAGTGGACTAAACAAATGAAATAAGTAATAAATATTAAAACCTGTAGGTTAGCATTTATTGCACTTTAAAAATAGGCAACATGTTTCTTAGAATAAAATGATAAATCATCTTACAAAGAAAAAAGGTAAATAAATTTTAAACATTCGTATTTCAAACTAATTCAATTAAAATTATATGACAGGGGCTAGAGCAGTAGCTCAGCAGTTACAGTGCTTAACTGGTGCATGAGGACGTGGGTTTGAACCCCAGCACCACATACATAGTGAAGTGTCAGAGCAACGTAAGCCTCATGGAAAACTAAATAAAATTGATTCTTGCTCTCTTTTTCTGTCTCTCTCACGGTCCCTCTCTCTCTCTTAAAAAAAAAATACGAAAAAGGCAAGGGAGATAAGTGCAACAAGTATGAAAGTTAATAAAATGTTCCTTCTTATCCATGGGTCATTGGAATCAGAAAATTCAGTGGATACCTAAATTTGCAGATGCTCAAGTCTCTTATAAAAATGGAGTAGAATTTGCATATAATCTATATGTACACTCTATATCATCTCTAGGTTACTGATAAAACCTAATGCAATGTAAACTTTGTATGAATAGATATTGTGCTGTATTTGTTAGGGAACAATGACAAAAACAAGTTCTATGTGTGGTTAACCCACACATACAAATATTTTTTTTTTCTGAAAACATTCAGTTTTCAGTGTTTGAAACCATAGGTGAAGAAAACACAGATATAGAGGCTTAACTGTATATCCTTAATAAATGGTGCTACATACAAATTAAAGAAACACCTTCATACTCAGTGAATCAACAATAATCATGAAGAAACCACTCTCAAAGGGCAGCTGCAATGAAAAGAAATATGGAAAATATCCAACATCATTAGTGAAAAAGTGCAAAATAGAAAACCAGATATGCTTTTCTACCTATCAAGTTGACAAACATTTTTGCAAGGTGATAATATTTCATTGTTGTATGAAATCAATTCTATAGACGTTCTTCTATCAGTCTGGTTAATAGAGTATATTGGTTTAATCTTTCAAGAAAGTAATTTTGATAGTGATCATTCCTTATTAGTGCATAAATCTTATGAAACTTTGACCCTTGTGTTCCAGTTAGAATAATATCACAGCCAAAACAGCATGAAATTTGCAAATAAGAAATAATTTGAGAACAAAATATTACTTCTATTTGTACAACCCTGTTAAGGAATTACTTCCCTTAGGCCAAATGAATATTTCTAAGTCCCTCTCCCCCTTTTAGTCATGTACTCTGAAAGGTAAAAGCTGCTCTTCTTAACACTCCATAAACATATTCCCAGTATGCTGTGCAAGGTCATCATGTTCCTCTATATTTGCTCTATAGCCCCCCACTTCTGCAACAGTAAAATAAAAAAAAATATGGATTTGGCAAGCTAGGACCTTAAAGAAAGGGTAGTAAATCAAGAGAAATAAAGAAATCCATTGAGGGATCAGAGCTGGAGTTTCCTTTCAGAAGTAAGGCAGATGAAAGACTAAGGAAAACTCCTTAGTTAATGTTTTGTTCTCTAACATAAAGAAAACAATCAATATACTTCCAAGATTACTATTCAAAAAACTCCATATGCAGTTCTTAAAAAAATTAAAATGTTGGATTTAATTTGATATTCATTAGTAGGTTAGTTGTTAAATGTAAATTATTCAAATAGGAACTATTATACAGAAATTATAGATCATATCTGAAGGGTAATAAATGGCATCTGAAAAGTCTAAATGGAGAAAACACAATATAAAATGCAATTCTAATATGACAATATTTTTACTAGTAGAAAAATACAAGTAGTACTCCAAAATGTTTCTATTGTTATTCCAGACTTTTTTCTTCTGACTCCTTGTATATTATATAGTTTCTAAAATTCTGGAAGTAAACACATTTTATTCTATTATTTTAATATTTTTCAAGGTAAAGGAAAAGAGTAGGAACCAATCTTTGTAAATACAGGGTTTTGTTTTCATCTCTATACTGGAATAAAAAGCTGGCTAATTGCCAATCAATCCAAGCTACTACAAAGTTAAAGCAGTAAATTTTCTTCCATTAGATTCGTCTAAGCATTTACATTCTGTTGTCTTGCTCTCTGCTATTATTGCATCAGCTAGAGGAAATGGCATAATCATGAATCTACCCTCAAGATGGTGACTGACAATGTGTTGGTAAAAGAAACTCATTTTACCTAGCACAAGTCTAAGAGAGACCACAAAACTAATTTATCTTCAGATTGAGTCCCAATTCTAAATGAGAGGAGAAAAGGCAATGCATTAGTCTATGTCTTTAATGTCACAGTTCTAATTTAACACATTATTGAGAAGATAAATCTTTGAAAATGTCCTGCATAAATAACATATTGTCATGACTGTTAATAAAGCATGAACAACTAGCCTAGGATTTTTAGCAACTTTTCTTCTTTTTATTCTTATTAAGTTGCTAGTGCATACAAATATTTAAACAGTATATTTAAGGTATGAAAATAATAATTCATGAAATATAACCAACCTATCCCTTAGCTTAAAAAACATTCCTGTGATATTTGCAGTCTCTTTGTAGCCTTCTTTAACTGTGACTTTTTAGAATTTCATATTTATAATATCCTTATATTTCTTTCTTAATTAACTACATGTGTTTGTATCTCTAAAAATATTCTGTATAGTTCTGCATGTTTTTGAACTTTCTATAATGAAATTTTATAGTACCTATTATTTCATAAATGTTTCAACTCAACTTTTTGTCCCAAAGAGACATATCTATGTGTTGATAAAATTAACATAATTATTCTTTTTATCAACTAGATATTATTTCACTTTAATAATACAACATATCACAAGCTCCAAGGTCTCCATGGCCACTCTCATTTTTATCCAATTGACTTCACTCCCAGCCTTAATGAATCACTAAACTAATTCATAGAACTAAGGAAATCATTACAAATACCATTTCACTTTTTTTTTCATTTCACTTTTAATATGGTAAAGGGAATCAAATTAGAATCAGCTACATAGATACATCAGGAGACTTCTCAAAGGGTACCAGGTGTAAAACTATCATATAGTCTTCGAGGATATGCCACCCTTCCATCATTGAAGTATCACTATATCCAAAGAGTATTATCAACCAAGAAAGCTCAACTGCACTGTAGTGTGTAGAAATTTTACTGGGGTTTATTGCCTAGATATGATTGAAATATTGTTCACATAACTTAGTTTCTAACCTCCCCAACTGGTCTTGAGATTGGGCTGGTATCACTTGACCTAAACTTCTCATTACATAGTTAGTTTTTCTGGCCTGGTCAAATTTCATCCTGAGTCATCTGATTATCATAAAATACCTGGAAGTTCATCAGGATTCACCTCATTAGCTCACCATATATAACAAAGATACATCACTCAGGAAACTGCAAGAGTTTAGAAGTTTAAATCCAAGAGCCAGTTACAAAAATCAGGTAAGTTATTTAATACACACTACTAAGATAATTTTAATGAATATGCAAATTATAAGTAAATATAAATATTAGAAAAGATTGAAGACTAAAAATCAATGTGTTAAGCATTGATCTCAAGTAAGATTTTAAAATACCAAATGAAAATCCCCTCATATTCTTTGGGATATATAGTTCAGTGGTAGAGCACTTACCTAGCCTTAACAAGATCCTGGGTTTGATTCCCAGCATCAGAAAAAAATAAATACATAGATAATCAAATCCCCTAATATTTTAGAAAGGAAGAACTAACAATTAACACAAAATTAAAAAAGAAAACAAAATGCACATTTAACAATTGAATCAACAAAGATAAAGGTAGGTTTTGTTAAGGCATAATTTATACACTGTAAATTATATTCTGTAATTCTTGTCAAACTCATAGGTAGGTAGTTCCTCCTTCCAAAAAATTTCTGTCTTCCTACCTTATAGTCCGTTCTTTCCCCACTCCCCAGCTTATGGTAAATGCTAATTTCTTTTCTGTTCCCATCATTTTTCTTTGCCTAGTATGACATATAAATAGCATATATAGATATCAATACCTGGCTTTTTAATATGAGGAATTTTAGATTTATCAATGCTGCTGCATTTATTAGTAGTTCATTTCTTTCTAAGGCTAAGTAGTATTCTATTTTTAAAAGATTTATCACAGGTTATTCACCCTTTCACCAGTTGATAGACATTTAGGTAGTTTCCACATTTTATTGATTATTAATAAAACTAATACTGACTTCATGGGAATGTGACCTGTACAAGTATAGAGCACATGCATCATAAGGGTCATAGACTGGTTAAATGCTCTATTGTTACCATCTTGAAATACATCATAATTTTATTTTCAAACCTCTATAATATAATTAAAATAAGGGAGCATGGAGTTGAGCAGAAGAGGTATGCACAATATGTGTGTACTTTATTCTTTGCTATCCCACTCACATAGTGAGCACTATGTGCCATGAGTTAAGAATTCTTGAGGATCTTGATACTTAGGTATTCAAAGAGACTGAAAATAAATCGAAGGTGAATGAATTATGTTACCACTAACTAAGTAGGGGTGCTAACAACCCCACTAAAATTGACATTGGAAATAATAGAAAGCCTGAATAATTTACAACCAAAGAGATTAAATTTGAAGTTCAAAAGCATATTCAATGAGAATAGCATATAGCTTTATTGCTGAATTACTCTAAATATTTAAAACAGGCATTGATTCTAATCATGCAAAATATATTCCAAAAAATAGAAAAAGTCAAATTATTGTCAATATCCTTTCATTAGACCAGCTTAATACTAGTCCCAAAACTGACAAAGATTTTTCCAAGAAGGGAAATTACAAGTCAATCTTACTCACAATCATAAATTCAGAAAACTCATATGGTATTTAGAAATTGATTCCAATAATATAAAAAAGAGCTACTTTGTGACCTGGTTGACTGTATTTCAGTAATGCAAGTTTTGAAGTGTTCCTTTATGGTTTGGATATGCGGTGCCCTGAAAAGCTCATGGGTGAGACAATGCATGAATGTTCAGAGGAGAAATGGATTAATCCACTGACATAGATTACCTGGGTGGTAACTGAAGGCAGATAGAGTTTGGGAGGAGGAGGTAGGTTTCTAATGGTGTGCCTTTAGGGTTTATATTTTGTTTCTGGATAGTGGAGCTTTCTCTCTGCTTCTGGATTCCCATATCCTGAGTTGCTTTCCTTCTCCATATCTTTCTCCATGATGTTCTGCCTTATGAACACATGAGACACAGCATCACAGTGCCCCAGAGCAATAGGGTTGGCCATCTATGGAGTGAGATCAGTCAATCCCTGAGTGCCCAATAATTTTTCCTATTTAAAATTGTTCTTCTCAGGACTTTTGGTCACAGCAGCAAAAACCCTGCCTAAAACATGTGCCAATTCAAAATTGATAAAAGAAAATTACTAATTTAATAGAATATAAATAATATGATTATCCCATTGATACAGAAAAGCATTAAAAACAATTCAGATTTAATAGAATAAAAATCAGCAAATTAGGAATTGTGTAAAATTTAATATCAAAATATTTTAAAGATATATAATCACATTTCTACTAAATTATGAAATCTTGGCAGATTTTTTTTCTGAGAGCTCAAATTAGAATAGGATCCCCTCTATCACACTTACAATCCACATTGCACTGCTCAAAATATTAAATTAAAATAAACACTATAGTAATTTAAATGTATGAAACAATCTGTCACTATTAGTAATCAATGCAAGAGTGCATATAAAACATCCAGTAAAATTCACAGATAAATTATTAGAATGGTCAAGTATAACATGACTATTAAATACTGTATCAATGTGAAAACATATACAAAGAATATGAGATTTAACAGTTTGTATGAGAACTTCCAAATACATTTAAGGCTATTTCTGGACATAAATACACCAACGTGGCTGAAAAGGAATTCTCTGGCTTCACTTCCCCCTCAGATGTACAAGGAGCAACTTTTCACAGGCAAAAATACCACCAAAAATATCTCAGAACTAAGGGCCAGACTGAGATACTTCCTTGGATCGTAGAATTCAGAAAAGGCATGGCTCAATGAGAGAAGAATTCATAATTCATACACAGGGAATAACTTTGGACCCATACCTTCTATGGTAGGAAAAGATGGTTGAAGCAGACATTCAGTCTTCTCCACCATTCTCGGATCCTTCAAAGAAGGCTCACTCTTGTTTCTATTGATATAGGAAATGTTGGGGGTACTTGCAGGGCTATACTTCTTGGGGTCAATGAAAAACAAAAAACTGAAGTAAGGCTTGTAACATCCAGCTTTGGATCTTGGCAATTGGTCTGCATTCTGGCCAGCAGAGATGCCAAAACAGAAAAACTAGCCACAGCATCATACTACAGGAAGCACAGCCCACAGGTCCAGGCTCCAAGACTAGCAAGCTTCCCCACACCATCCAAGGACCCTTGTTAAACCTTCACCAGAAGAACAAGCAACTGCAGGTCATCTGTTACAGGGATAGCATCTGGACATCCCAACACCTGGTTAAATATGCTTAAGAAAGCTAAATAAACTCAATTCATTTCTCTCAAAAATTAATACTCATTATATTATATACAATATAATACACATTATATTATATATATATTGTATTACATTTTTATATGGCAAAAGAAGGTACTTAAAAAAAGAGGAGTCTATTCTCTTTTCATTGCTCAGTAATGATAATAATAAATAATAATAATAAACACCATTTGATTTTGGAGAATGAAATATTTCAAATTCATTTTATAGGCATGATTGAAATGTGTTGTTGAACATACTAGTTCTTCTGTTTTTGTGTTTATTTCCACATGAAAAATGACAAAGCCATGACAAATTTTAATAAAAATGGAATGGGTCTAGTGCAGTACTGTATACCTATAGTACCACAGAACAAGAGACTGAGACAAGAGGATTGTAAGTTCAAAGCCCTAAGAAATTTAGTGAAGCCCTATCTCAAAATAAAAAAATAAAAAGTTTTGGGGTTGCGGCTCAGTGGTTAAGTGTGCCTGGGTTCAATACCTGGTATGAAAAAAAAAATGGACATTGTTCTTTTTAAATTCTACTTAGAAAAAAATAATGGATTACAGAACATTTAAAAATATAAGTGTACATACTTACATATTTTCCAGATTTCTATATATGTAAGGGAAATATAAAATTGCACCTACATATTTTGCAATTCCTGGAAGTATTTGGAGGGAAATTAAAAATGCTTGAAACATCCTTCTCCTGGTTTTAATAACATTTACAACAGATCTATATTTTATCTTATGAAATAAAATTATCATTGTATGAAACAAGTACTTATGCTTAATATGTTTCTAAGTAGTTTGCAGTTATTTTGTTCTGGTAATTTATATAAATAATTGGATAACTATTATCAAATACTGTATTAGAAATTAATGAAAGAAAAAAGAAATAACTAAAATTCTATTCATTAAATGTGCTTTGTATATTATTCTAAATGCTAGATTTAAAATATGAAGAGTTGGATATGTATATGCAAATACTCTTTCCCTAAGAACAATGGTTTAACATTACTAAGTTAACATTCACAGCAAACTTACATAGAACACAACTACCACGAATAACCAGATTTCTCTCACATACTACATCACACACACAAATTTATGTAATTTAATTCTGACTAGTACATAAGTACATGGCCTGAAATGGTCTTAAAATGCATTTCTCTGTGCAATAGTCACAAAGATACGTTCTGTGTGATCTGAGCTACAGATGATTACATTATTAAGTATTGGAGAGAATAAAAATCATCCACTGATGAAAAATAAATAAAAACACAATTAATAATGTTCTGCTGATATAAAAAGCTGTAAAAAACACAATTAAGTAGCTTCTAAATTGTGGAAAGTGTATCAGAAATATATTGACTGTCATAGCAATTTGCCAATGATACCTATGAATAAGTTATTTTTAAAAAATTAAAATTTTATGACAAAAAAGGAAAAAATAATCTCTAATTGATTTAGTTTCTAATTTAATAAAAAATATAGTTTTAAGTTTTTATTTCCACATTACCATAGAGTGATATATTTTTACTTGTATTTACTTATGTAGTTATCTTATTTCACTGTTTATGATAGACATCATGGATAATAGATACTATGGATTATGTAACCAGGTTATAAAGACATGACATAAATCGACTCATGTTTTATGTTCTACCTCTTTCACAGCGCACATCACCTATGATTTGTTGCCATAAATAAAGGAAAGCGAAAGAGATAAGAAGCTCCTGTCCATTTCTTGTAAAATACACCCATGTAAAATCTATAGTCTTGGCTAAGAATAGAACTATGATTTCTAAAGCTAGTAAAATTTAAAAAAAACTATTATAAAAAATTGTGACCAATATCTGCTTCTTAAAATAAATGAATCTTAAATTTGCCTTTGCAATATATTGGGTTTTTTTTGTCATTGCTGTTGAGAAACCACAGTTAGAATGTCTTAAAATTATGCTAATACAGAGCTAGTACCTACTACTCTTCCTCAGGAACATCTGAACTCAGTTGTTTAAATGTAAAACCTTGAGTCATGGCTTTGTACTATAGTTCAAGACTTGGAAGAAATGATTAAGAGAATATACTTTATATCCTTTTATCAGAGAGCTTGGCATTTTCTAGGAGATTTTCTTACTATCACCTAATTCTTAAAGGATGCACACTTTTCACTAAATATCTATTGAGTAGACTGTTATTCTATCCACAAAATGATTCCTGAAAATAAATTGACCCAGGAGTGGTGATGCATTCCTTTAATCCCACTGACCTCAGAGGTTGAGGCAAATTCAATGCAAGCCTCAGCAAATTAGCAAGGCCCTAAACAATGCAGTGAGACACTGTTTCATAAAAAAAAAAAAAAGTATAAGTGTCTGGGGATGTGGCTCAGTGGTAAAGTGTCACAAATTCAAACCTCAGTATCAAAATGAAAAAGAAGAGGAAGAAATAAGAAGGAGGAGGAGGAGAAGAAGAAGAAGAAGAAGAAGAAGAAGAAGAAGAAGAAGAAGAAGAAGAAGAAGAAAGAATGAATTATGTGAGAGAGAATATACACATTCATATTAAATTCTTATTTGAGTGGCTGGAGCAGTGGCTCAGTGGTTACGGTGCTTGCCTGGCATGTGTGAGTATTTGAGTTCATACCCTAGCACCAAGTACACAACAAAGTGTCTGAGCAATGAAAGCCGCATGATAAACTAAATAAACTTAACTCTGTTTTTCTCTCTCTTTCTCTCACTGTGCCTCTCTCAAAAAAAAAAAAAAGAAATTTTTGTTTGAACTGTCTTTAACATGTTACTGCTTTCCTCACCAATTAATAACAAATTAAATCATTAGTATACATTAATTATGTTTTCATAAGTCGTGATTTCACGTTTTAAAATTATAACTTAAAATTAGGAAAATATTTTATATAAGTATATGCACAATAGTTTTAGTAGCTTTTTTTCAAAATAGAATTTTATTATCTCATTCTTTACTGTTTTTTGTTTGTTGGCTTGCTTATTTTTAACAGAATTAGACTACTCCAACATGTAATCCAAGAATATTGCTTGTTTTCATAGATTCTGCTTGCAGGGTATCTTGAAATGTAGTCAAGAGGGATCTTGAACAAATTATATAAATTCACTATTTCTTAATGTATAAAAATGGGATTTAATAAAAGAAAAATGGGATATGGCAGCCATTTCAAAGAGTTGTAAAAAGTCAATTAAATAATGTGTTTGAGAGCTTTATCATCCATCTTGAATTGTTGAAGATATGCTCAGCTCTGTTAATAATTAGTAATGAGCAGTAAAATGTGAACCAATAACATAGAAGGGTCACAGGGTTTTTTTGAATTGCCTTTAATAAACAATCAAGTAAATTGTAGAACAACACCATGTGTACTAACACAGAGACTAAATGGATAAAATATATGGACCCAAAAAGAAAATAATGGGGCTAACTCCTGATAGCATTTGCTGGAGTCATTGTTAGGATTTTTGCCATAGTTAGGATTTGTGGTCATAAGTTTGCAATGTGTTTTATTTTATTTTTTAAATTTAATTTAAATTATTTTTAAAGAAGGAGGACAATGAGAGAGAGAGAGAAAGAGAGAATAAATTGTAATTAGTTTTTCATGTGACTTTTGTTGTTCCACCACTTCATTGTATATGTGGTGCTGGGGTTTGAACCCACATCCTTGAGCAAGCCAGGCAAGGATCATAACCACTGAGTCACCTCTCTTACCATGCACTGTATTTTAGAAAGGGAATTTCTCTAGTACAGCAAGAAAACTTAGATGAAGTCTACCTAATCATTGTCCTTGATGCCCACTTAGCATAGAATTGACCTTTATATAAAGCTGCCTGAATAAGTTGATCACTGTGACAGTTCTGGAGAGAACTAAGCAGGGTCAAGAACTCTTCACACCTGGCATGATGCAGGAATAGAAAACGGGTGCAGAATGCGGAAGGTGGGCTCCAGGTGTCAAGGCAGCCATAAAATAGCAATAAATTTGTAGGTAACATTGCTACCTTTGTTGTTCTTGCTCAGAGATGATCCACTCTCTCTCTCTCAAGACTTTTTTACGTGAGACCTCCTTGACTTTCAACCATAACAAAATTTTCTTGCTTAACATTTTGTGTCTGACGTTAAATTTCATTTTGTTGGTGCCCAAGAACCAAGGTTTAGAGCTATAGTCTCCCCCACTATCCTGACAATATCGTTATATCATTTCTAGGCATAACAACTTCCCATAAAGTTTTGAGTACAGGGCATTAAAAAAGAGCTAAAAACAGAAAAAAAATTTCTTGTCACTTTTCAATTCATAAACTATCTAATTTTGTATAAATACTGTCCTTCAATATTGTACCAATATTTTAGAAGCTAAAATAACACATGAAATGCATGACTTTTCATCACTTAAGGATACATTCCAATTTACTAGACTCTTTCAACTTGCAAACTTTTGACAAGTTAGAATTTTTATCCTTATTCTTCTAGAGATTTTTGTTCCGGTTTCCTTCAAGATTGTCCCCTTCGCTTTGATTTTATGTAGTTTGAATATGGTATGTCTGTGTGTGTTATATTTACATGTGTGTGTTTTATTTTGTTTATTTATTTATTTTTGATATTTTATCATTTTTGATGTTGCTGAAACATCTTAGGTCTGTGGTTTTGTGTCTCTGCAATTTTAGCTATTATTTCTTCAACTATTTTTCCTGTCACACCCCCTGCTCTCTGCCTTGCTCTCTATTTTCTTTTGGATTCCAATTATGAGTATGACACACATGTTTCTCATTTTGCTACATATACACAGTTATTAGATATTCTGCTTATTTTTAATCCTTTTCTCTTCATATTTGTTTGGTAAGCCTCTGTTGATCTGTCTTCAAGCTCATTGATGGTTTCTTTGTCTCTTTAAACTGCGCTTTTCTTGCCTTTGGAATTTCTTTTACCTTTTTGTCTTTTGTCTTTTTGTTGAAGTAGCACATATTGTACAGGATTAAAATATACTGAAGTAAATAAGCTTTTAGTGAAAAGGTTTTTGCTAATCTAGCAAAGAGTTGGGCTGTGTTTAATGCTTGTTGTATTTATAGATGTGTCAACATAAAAGGCAAGTTGAGGCACAAAGAGTGTGGGAACAAAGTTTATTAGAGCCAAAACAAGGATGACCACCTGCAGAGAAAACATAAATTTGAGTTTCCCAAAATAAGTGCTCCTGAAATGATGTTCAAGGAATCTGTTTTCTTACAGATTTAATAAAGAAGAAGAAATTCAGAGGAACCATGTTGTTACAATTGCATCAGCTTCCAAGAATGTTACAGGACATGAATTGGTCTCCAACCACTTATGAAAACCAACAAACAAGGTCAGAATGACCTCAATAACTGCAATTTCACACCTCTTGTTTCTCCCTGGCTAAGAAATTTTGTGATGTCATTTTTGAAATAATTTAAATCCTTTCTTGGGTACAATAAGCTTCAAATTTCTATTGGGTTTTTATTTTGGATTTCTCCCTTGGTATTATGGATTCCCTTTGAACTATTCCTCAGAGGGAATCTATGTCTCATAGATCTTTTAGCTGGGATCCACTGAAATGATGATGAAGGCTCATCAGGGATCTGGTAGGGTATGAGGGAGGAAGCCACTCCATGACCTCAAGATTAAGTTGTTTTCTGGTAGGCCTGTCTCTTAGAAGCCTTTCACACTTTATAAGTGTTTCTGTTCTTCCTCCATGAGTATGGTGTTTTTCCTTTGTTATACTTAATTTGCCTCCTTGAAGACAATGTTCCCAATTTATTTTCTTGCCTTATTTTGACTATATTTATATTTCTCCCCTCCCTTAAGATATGACAAGAAGGCTGAAGAAATCCAGGCAGAAAAATGTTTTAGAATTGTACACTGGGAAGCTTTTCTCGAGCTAGTGTTGTTATGGAGAAGGAACTGGGAGGGTTGTACCTGGGCTACACTTCCTCTGCCAAGGTTTCCAGGGCATTTTTCTTGGTTCTTCATTGTGAGAGCCCTACTGTTTTGGGGTGCCTGCCTGTAAAGAAAGTCTGTGAAAGTATGGTCTATGATTTCAATCCCCAGGAGTTTCTTACTCTCATTCTGACTTCTAACAATTCATTTAAGTTACTAACAATTCATTTAAGTTACTAGTGACATCGTCCCACTGCTATGGTTTCCGGTGAATTCTCCATCATCTAAGCAGATTCAGGAAATGCTTTTTAAAAATTTTTTATTAAAGAGTTGAGTTATTATACAATCATAGATACACATAAAGTAACAATGTGATATACCTTTGTTCTTACACCAGAATTACCCCCACATCACCCACAGTTCAGTCTCTTGATACATTCATATTTCACCCCTACAAATGATACAAATGCTTTGATTGTGAATTTTCCAAGAAGTAATTAATTTCAAAAGTATTACGTGGATTCACAGGGGGGAAAAGATTATACTACATGGTTGATTGTCTTCCTAAATCCCTCCCTATCTTCCCCTCCACTCCCCTACCTATTCCCTCTCCTCTCCACCCCTGCAAAACAATTGTTGTCCTAGATTATGTTGCTTCACATTTTCTGGGGTTTAATATATGAGTTTGACTACCTTTCATTCAAGAGATGGGTTTTTTCTCTAGCCTCCACAAATGAGGGAAAAAAATTTGACACTTGAGTCTCTGGGTTTGGATAACTTTGCTAGCATGATTTCTTCCATTGCCATTTATTTACCTCAATATTGTTGCTTCTAATTGCTGAATAGAATATATATATTCTCTTGACAATTTTGACCAATTCCTTCACTGAACAGAAGCTTTTCAGTTTAATGGAATCCCATTCATTAATTCTTGACTTTAATTATCTTACTTTGGGGAACTTGTTGAGGAAGTCTTCGCTTACTCTCAAATGCTGGAATGTTGGTCCTAATTTTTCTACTACGAGTTGTATCATAGCTTGTATAATTCCTAGTTCCTTGATCCATTTTGATATGATTTTTGTGCAAGGTGAAAGATAAGGATCTGATTTCAAATGCCTGAAAAATTTGTCCAGCATGGTTTGTTGAATAGGCTGACATTCCTCTATGTTATATTTTGACCCCCTTTGTCAATTATCAGATGTTTGAAGATTTGTGGGTTTGTTTCTGAGTCATCTATTCTATTCCATTGGTCTTCATTCCTATTTTGATACCACACCATGATTTATTTGTTACTACAGCTCTATAGTATAGTTTTAGATCTGGTATTGAGAATCATCTGTTTCATCTTTCTTGCTTAGTAATGTTTTGACTATTCTGGGTTTCTTGTTGTTCCAAATGAATTTGAGAATTGCCTTTTCTATGTCTGTAAAGAATCACATTGGTATCTTGATGGAGATGGCTTGAATCTGTATAGTGCTTTTGGCAGAATGGCCATTTTAATTATATTAATTTTGCCTAATCAAGAGTATGGAATATCTTTCCAACTTTGCAGGTCTTCTTCAATTTCTTTCTTCAAATGTTGAGAATCTACAATGGTGATGTCTTTTACTGTCCTTGTTAGATTAATTTCCAATTATTTTTATTCTTTTTGAGGATATTGTGAGTGGTACTTATATCTTGATTTCTTCTGCCCTAATATTGTTGCCATACAGAGAAAGCTATAGATTTATGGATATTGATCTTGTAGCCTGCTAACTTGCTATAAGAGTTTATAAACTCAAATAATTTTCTGGTGGAGTTTTTTGGATCTTCCAGATATAGGTCATGTCATCAGCAAAAGGGGATATTTTGACTTCCTCTTTTCCTATTCTTATCCCCTTGATTTCCTTATTTTGCCTGATTGCTCTGGCTAGGGTCTCAAGAACTATATTGAATAAAAGTGGTGAGAGTGGACAGCTTTCAGCTTTTCTCTGTTCAATATTCTACTGGCTAAAGGTTTGTCATATATGGCCTTTATATAGTTTAGATAATTTTCTTTGATTCCTATCTTCTCTAGAGTTTTGAGCATAAATGGGTTCTGGATTTTACAGAAGGCCTTCTCTGCATGTATTGAGATGATTATATGGTTTTTGTCTTTAATTCTGTTTAGATGATTGTTGGGGTCTGACCTTACTTTATCAGCTCCCCTGGATCTTGTTACTGTTTGCATAAGCTCCTTCAGGAAGGGCTGCTAGATTGCATATTGTTAAGCTTAAAAAATAGGGTATCCACACGGGCTTCAGATGTTTCCCATTGTTATCACCTGCCAATTGTTCTAGATCCTTCAAGGGGGCGCACGTAGAGGCTTATTGGTTGAACGTATGTCTCCGAAATCCAGGTGTGGCAATGAACGAGCTAATGTAAAGAGGCCTCGAGGGGGCGGGGTGAAGGCCTTTAAAAAAGAGGCGCCAGCCAGCAGTCAAGAGCTCTTTCTTTGGGACAGAGCTCTCATACTTTTCTTCGGCTTGTGGTGTCCCTGCTCCTTTGGAAGATGAGCTCTTGTCAGCAGCCGAACCTGCCTATGCTTTGATCCTGAACTTCCCAGCTTCCAGAACTGTGAGAAATTGCTGTCCACGTTTGTTCTGGGGTTCAGTCTTGCAGCGTTGCCTTGACTTGTTTGAGATCACCCAATGTTAGGCATTTTGTCGTAGCAGCACAAATGGACGAACAGACTAAGACATTTACGTTGCCTTGAAAGAGAGATGTAAAGCGTGGATACATAAAAAGAGAAGTAAAGTTTGGATAAAGAAAGACCGTTTTGTGTCTCCAGCCTGTGGTTTTTCTCAGGTCAGAACCCAGCTGGACCAGGAGAGGTGATGAATTACATTTACTGATTTTCATATACTGAAACCAGCTTTATGACTCTGGAATTAAGCCCACTTGATCGTGCTGAATTATCTTCTTGATGTGTTCTTGAAAGTGATTTGCTAGAACTTTATTAAGGAGTTTTGCATTGATGTACATCAGGGATATTGTTCTGTATTTTTCTTTTTTTGATGTTTCATTTTTGGGTTTTGGTGTCAGAGTTCTGGTTGCCTCATAAAAAGCTTTTGGGGGAGTTCCATCCTTTTCAATTTCTTGGACTAGCATAATAAGGAGAGGGGTTAGCTCCTCCTTATAGGTGTGTTAAAATTCAGCAGGGAATCTATCACCTGGCAGGTGTCCATGACAGTTCAGTGGTGTCTGGGGTCCTTGGGAGTATAGGGTGAGCCGGCTGGGGTGGCACCAAAGTCCTGGGTATGCACAGATTCAGGGTGGGGTCTTTGTTTGGGCTTATTCTCACTCCTTAAATTGAAGTAGATTCTTGCCCTGAGATCTTTTTCTAGTGAATCTTCTTTGGGTGTTTGCTGCTAGATTGGGAGTCCCATCTCTTACTTGGTTTGGGGTATTATCAGGAAAGGCAAGTTCAGAAGCCATATACCTAACCTGTGAACTGTGATTGTCCCTTAAGATTTCCAGCTCCTCATGAGTTAATAGAAGGTCATTAATATGAATAATCAATGCATACAATAAATGGTATTAAATTGGTTATTTAATATTGGTTATATCTATTACTATGTTAAATTACACCTATGAAATAAATGATAGTGTTAGCCAGTACTGTTGGCAACAGTAGTATTCAACCATCACCTATCAGGCTTCAAAGTATACAATAGTTATTGAGTTTGACATTCATTTTGGTAATGGATACACAGCATTAATGATGGGGGGTCAAATTTTATAAACTAATAGAAGTCTGAGAGAGAAGGAAATGTAAGAGGAAGTTAGAGAGAAGAGAGAAGATTGTAGTATCTGAGCATGAACAGAAAGAAAGTAAAGGAGGTGATGGATTTTCTGGAGACCAAACAAACAAACAAACAAACATGGAGGGAGAAGAGACAGAGGTACCAAACTAGCAGAAGGGTGAAAAAAGTATTAATAGAATTTGGGTGATAACGTAAGAAAAGCTAGAAGCAAGCAAAGGAAAACTTTGCAACTGGGCATAATACTATTCAAATATTAAATATACTGATCCAAATCACAACCCTCCACAAGAAGGACAAGGATAAACACTTACAATGAAGAAAGTGTTCAAGAATGAAGGGAGTATAGAGAGAAGAAGAAAAAGAGAAAAGGTGGAAAAGTCTGAAAAAATGACAAAGACAAAATAAAACAAAATAAAGACAAAAACCAACCAACCAACATAAAAACAAACAAACAACAACAAAACACATAGCAAGTTTGTATGTCCATGAACCAGTCAGTTTCCCCAGATGGGACACAAATACATGTCAAAAACAGGGAAAAAAAAAGATTCTTAATGAAAAATTGTAACTATGTTCACTGAGGACATCTATCTACACATTGGAAGCAGATGTTCCTTGTAGCCTGAGTTCTATTAGCAGGGTCTCTCAGTCTGAAATCATGTGATCTCAACTAGAGGACTGGGCAATTGGCTCAGACGCCTGGGCTTTCTGGGTGGAGACTTCCCTGAAGTGATCAGATGAACAAATGCTCTGAAGGATGGCCTTTGCCTATCTCCCTGGGGATGTGAAACTCAGAAGACTTCCTATTTTCAGGGTTGAAAGCATCTCATTGCTCCCTCTGCTGGTTACACTCACAGTCCCTCCAGGTTTTCTGAGCTCAGACTGTGGTCTCTTTAGTGTTCCTGTACCACCTTAGCATATCACATGAACCTTCAGCCTGAGGGTTGGGGGTAGACAGGGCTGAACAAAGCTCCCCTTCATTCCACTAACCCAAATCCCCTTGAGCTAAGAGAGACTGGTCCTGTCCCATGCTTCCTCTTCTAGATTCAGACTCTGAACTGTGGCTGGCTCCTGGCAGAATTATGGCTCAGCCTGCTGTGAACTGTTGATTCCCTCCTACCAGGTAGTCTGTTCAATTAGACTCCCACATGGAGGCAGCTAAGAGACACTGTTCTCTCTTTACACAATGGAGGTGCAGTAGGGGTATCTCTAGTTGGGCCCAATGCCAGTTATTTATAGAACTCAGCTTCTCTGCAGCAAATTGGATCACATGTTATGGTTCAGCTCCTCCTGCACTCCCTTGCTGATTGGGAGCATTGGCGGTCACAGCTCATGTGTCCAGGCTGGATATACTGTCTTTTACACTTGTTGCACCCAAATCTCTGATCATCCAAAAATCTCCCCTAACTACTGCTGTGTTCTGGTGATGATTTCCCCCTAAATGCACCTTGCAGCAACAGAGCTGTCCTGAAGTTTTTTCATCATGTCGTGGAGCCATTAGAGAATCAGCCTTCCTGCAGCCTGCCACCTTGGAATCTTTAGGAACTATTTTGCTTTCGAAGTGACTGTCTCTTCAGATTTTGTGTGGCCTTTTCCCCCAGGACCACAGACCTTTGATTATTCTCAGAAAAGTTGTGGGTCTTTAGTTTGCCTAGCTTTAATTTGTTGGAACATTATGTTATTCATAACACCTGATTCACCATATATAATTTCACATATATAGATATTTTCAAGTAAATTGCATTTCATTGATAGGGTTATTACTTGCAATTTAATTCTACTTGCAATTTATTCTTTGAATATCTATAAAGCTTTATTTTTTTTCAGCATACAAACCATTAAGTTTATTGGACATAATGCCATTCTTGATTTTGTTTATTTTCCTAATCCAACTTTCCTTCAACTTACCATATATGTATGTATATGTGTATATAAATGCCATGCCAATCAATAACTGTTACTCCTGAACCTTTTACTTATGAAAATTCAAGTGATATATTTTATTATTTCCCATAAGATGAGTAATGAATGCAAAATTGGTTTTGAAATTGATGTCTGACCCACACAATCATTGGTAATAAACAGGCATTAACATGATGCATGATTGTTGCTGTAAGTTCATCTAAAATAACATATTCCAGTAGATGGGTCAGGGGAGAAGAAGAACCATTCTATGTAGGCTCAATCTTCACAATTCATCATGTTGTCCTGGACAATTAAAGGACATTTCTATTATTCCTGGCTTCTTCCATTAATATTCAACTCAACTAATCTATTTCCCAAGAGTGCTTTTCTGATAAGAACATTATTCCCAACATTTTAAATTTCCTTATTTCTACTAACCCAGACAAATATATACAATTTGAGGGGCTAAGAAGAAGATGGTAGGTAAAGTGTTCTATGGGTGGTACTCTTATGTACAGGTCTAAAAGGAATTAATTATACTCTGCTGTTTAATCATGATTGGCGTCAAGGAATGTTGTGGATTGAAAATGAATTCCCAGGAAGTATAACTAGGAAGTGCATTACATTACCAGCACCTCAGCTAAAGGTTTTAATTAATTTTTAAAAGCACTAAGTGATTCCTAGTGCCTTTTAGAGATAGTCTCACTATAGCTTTAACCAAATTTCAGATTGTCTTCATTTAACTAGTTTGGTAGTTGACAAAAGTATTTTCCTTTTATTCCTTTTTCAGGAAATGGAGGATATTTATTACATGTATAATACTCTGTCTTTCAAAGATAATCTCATTTAAGTTTTTTTTCTGTTTAGAAGGTCTAAACATAGCAGAAGTGCATTATTTCAGATGTGAATAAAAGTTTTAAAGTGATTATATATGTAAAGGATAGTATTCTATTTTTGTAACATATAGTTTAACTGTGGATATTCTCAAAGAGCCCCTTCCTCAAATACACACACAAACACATCATGAATAAAAGATATATGGCATCATGTAGGAAAAGTTTGAATTATCTAATGCACTTAAGTCAGATAAACAGTACCTCTAGATATAACTGTTGCCAAATTTCAGCCATTTTTTAAATTATCAGATTAAGTTATAAGTTACTTATTTTACTTCAAAAATAAGATCCCTGTGTTTGTTAGCTTTCCATTATTGTAAGAAAATGTCTGAGATGATCAACTTAAAAAGAGGAAAGGTTTAGAGAGTATGCAATAGAGCAAAGTTGAAGTCTCATGGCTAGAAAATGATAAAGCAGAGGAGGAAGCAGCAGAATCTCACTATCCCCTTCTAGGGCACACACCCAATGTCAAGAACACCTCTCACTAGGCCTTACCAATTAAATATTTCTACCTACCTCCTAATAGCACCAACCTGGGTACGAAGCCTTTAACACATTAGCCTTTGGGGACATTCTAGATCCAAACTATAGCAATCCCTATCTTATGTAAAATAAGTCTTCAGATCAAATTCTACTTTAGAAAATGCTATCAGTCCCCTCTAACATTATGTCCTTCTAAATAATTGCTTTCTCTGTGACACCCTTAGTTACCCCCAAACTACTTTCTTGAATAGTTATGTCGACAAGCTAAAATTTTATCATTTTTATTATTAAAAATAAATTCTATTGGATAAACTGAGCACATATTAAGGACATGATTGTTTACCTACCTTAGTTTACTTAAACTTCATTACTCGTTAGCTTGTAATGATGAAGGTGAGGAATAAACAAACCAGGCTTGAGTCAGACTCACTGGAGAACATCTCATCTAAAAAGATTTTAAATGGAGCTATTCTGCTCTATCATGATACCCTATTCCACCTTCTTAAGCTATCCTGTTTCACAGATGACACTCAGGATATGAAAAGTCATAAAACAAAAGAGAAATAGGTAGATTTTAAATATACAGTAATTGTTTCCATGCAATTCCTTATTCACTATACTAAGAGAGTCAATCATAGAAATTTCAGTTTAGAAGAAATGTACCATTGGATTTCTGTGTATGGTGTAGATAGAAGTTTTGTCTTAGCAGAAAATTGCATGTTTGTTAAAAGTATACAAACAAACCAAAAAATATATTTGGCCTTAATTGACTTATGCTGCCATGACAACTATAAATCTTGCAAAGCTTTTATTAGAAGGTTCTCTAAAATGCATATTATGGAAGAAGTGACCTAGGCAAAAAAAATAATAATAATAATAAAAAGAAAGAAAAAAATTATTACAGAAATGTATGATATCAAGGACTCATTTTCTTAAATTTTAAAGTAAGTATATAGATAGCATTAAGATATGAATAAACATGAGTGATAGATGGAGTTGTCTGACAGCCAGCCTCAAGCAGAAAAACCAACTGACTTGAACAAAGGATCTCAGCAGAGGGAGATTTATGTTATTCAGCTGAATTACATTCCTTTATAGACTGCTGCAGATGGGCTGCAGGAAAAGCAGCCATCTATCCAATTTAAATAGACTGTGCACTAGTACTATAGATATACCATTAATTCATTGCTGGGAGTTGCTGTAGGCATAGAACTGGCTTTGTTCTCTGACAGTCTCCCCCAGTTTAAATAGAAATGCCATTTACCAGAGTGTCAAGTAAGTAGGGCCCATATAGCACTATAATCAAGTTGCAGTGACATTACATATTTTAGACTCAATATTGAAAATGGTTAAGTCAGCAGAGACTTACAGTCTTCAGAACTCTGCTGACCACCAAAAGTCACTTGAAATTAATCAGGAAGTTATTGTCTTTTATGTCTAAAAAATAATATTGGTATTTTTAATTTTTGAAGTATATTGTACTTATGATGCTGAATCTTTTCTATAAACTCTCATATTTTTATAGGTTTATGCAATGTATGTTATCTTAGAATTAAAAAGAATAGAATTGCACAGGAGAAGAAAATGAGTCTCCTGAGGTTATACAACTGGAAAATGAAATTCTATCACTTCCAATATGCTGTTCCTGGCACTATGGCAGATCTTCTGGAGTGGGGTTTGACTCAACTAAGAGTATTGTGGAGTATATTATGTTCTAATTTGTGGGTAAAATATGCATAAGTAACTGTGATAGGAAAATGACTGTAGGCATCAAGTTTAGCTTATTTCTTGAAGCATATCTAGTGTCTCAATAATTCAAGCCATAGCAGAAAGGAGCAGTGCTGCCTTAAAATAACCATTAGGCAAATTGTTTTCAGTATCTTGAAATAATTAAATAGTAGACCTTAATTCTGAGAATTGATAGAGAAAGATGTGTTCAATCTTTTGTTACACTATGTTTTTTACAGGCAAGCCACATAACATATTCAAAAGCACTTCAGGTCTCCTTTATATATGTGTGGTCTGAGAGGATTGGAAATGTATTTAGCTATTATGTTTAAGCCTTTAAGTTACTAATTTGAAATGCTCCTGATTTTTAGACAATAAAAACAGAAATAGTTCTGCTGTTACCTGACATACAGAATTTACTGAAATGTTTTCAAAGAGTGGGGATGAGAGTATCATTTTCATAAAAGCATTTCTTAAAATTATACATACCAGATACTTTACTTTTAAATCATTAATAATTCAGCTTCTGCATTTCCAATTCAATCAGCAGCACATTGTCTTTACTCCACTTTCACATTACAGGGAAACTGTCAACATTTAATGCCACATAGAGACACTTCTCCACCTTCAATTTCAGCCTCAAATGACTCCTTGCTAATAAGTATCAACACTTGAGTGTGAAACCTTGTTTAGGATGCACAGTGACCAGAATGATGAAATAATTTTTTGTAGGTAATCAGTGGGTTTCACAGAAGAAAAATTCCTTGTTCTTCCCAGTTAAGCCAGAATCTCCAGGTAACCAGATACTTGGCATTTCAACAGACATTCTAGTGCCTAATAAAAACATATAGCCTGCTTAAAATTTCATTGGAATGACTTCATTTAAAAAAGAAATGACTGGAATAAGTTTTAAAACTGGCATATCAGAAGGCAGAAACAACTCAGATCTGTCTCCCTGACCCTGGAGTTCTTATCTATAGTTTAACATTACACAGTTTGGATATTTTTGTTATTCACAGAACAACAACGTGCAAGGTATTAAATAAAGCGTTATGTTATTTTTATTATTATTATTATTATAGGGACAGTGAGAGAGACAGAGCAGAGAGAAATTTTTTTTTTTTTTTTTTTTAGTATTTCATGTGGCTTTCATTGCTCCAACACTCCATTGTGTATGTAGTGCTTGGGTTCAAATCCTTGTACCTGCACACGCCAGGCAAGCACCATAACCACTGAACCACTGTTCCAGCCCCTGTTATATTATTCTTAATAAACATATTTGTCAAAATTTGAAAAAATAATTGCAAAAATTTTATTATTAGGAAAAAGAATTCCAATATATAGTTTCCATTTCCTTCATTTTAATTGACCCTTCTAATCTCTTCAATTTTTCTACTTATGCCTAAGTCCAAACTCAAGCAAATTGACTATGTGTTTTATAATTTTGAATTTAGGAAGTATTTATGTAACATTTTTATATGCCTGACATAGTACCATGTACTTGGGGTATTTTCAAAAAATACAACTTTTCCTGGGCCCTTAAGAAGCTCACAATATTATCATAAGATATATGGCTGTCATAATATAAGGAAAAATATCATTGCTTGTCAAATTTATGAGAGAAACATTAAGTGTAATGAAATTTACTCAGAGGGAAGATGAAGTAGAGAATAATGAATTTCAAGATTATTCCTAAATTAACTGCTTTTTTTTTACTTTATTAAAATTTTTTTCCTATTTTCTTTTTCTCTCTTTTCTTTTTTTTCTCTCTCTTTTTTTTTTTTTTTTTTTTTTTTTTTTTTTTTTTTTTTTTTTCTGTTTGGATACCAAGGATTGAACCGGGAGTGCTTTATCATTAAGCTACATACCCAGTCCTTTTAAGTTTTTTAATTTTAATTTTGAGACAGGGTCTCATCAATTTGCCAGGCCAGCCTCAAACTTATATTACTCCTGCCTCAGCCCTTAGAGCTGCTGGAATTATAGTCATGAGCCACTACATCCAGCCTGGTATGAAAAGATAATTAGTTGATCTACTTTCTTCTCCCTATCCGTCCTCTTTCACACGCACACACACATAAATGCTTTATTGCATAATCATATATGTATGATTGTGTTGTAATTCTTATAGAAGTTCAAGTCCGTAAAAATCAATGCATAAACAAGGGACATAGTGTAAAAGAAATCTTTTTTTACTATAATGAAATACAGCTGGAAATTTTCTTTATTTCATGATATCTCTGAAGATGTGTTTACCCTTACACATATAACTTACATATATAATATACGTTTTTAAATTTGCAGTTTTTGTTTTATATATTATTAAACCTAATTTATATATAAATACATATGCATAGACATATATGTGTGTATATGTATGTGTGTGTGTGTGTGTGTGTGCTGTTAATATACTCGAAGAATCTAATACTCTACCTCAGAGATCAAAATATTATCTAGAAAATGTGATGAAATGTAAAAAGAGTACTACAAAATAATAATCCTAGGGAATCTTTTCTGAAAATTAGTTTTTCAAGTATGACAAGAATTGTAACTGTGACTATCATCCTACGTATCATCTTCACTGGAATGAACCTCAGAAGGAAAAAGAAAACTTTTTTTTTTTTGTTCTCTAGTGTAAGCAACTCTTTGGAAGTGAATTAAGTAAACATGAGCCTTGTGCATTTGATAAATATGTATGTCTTATTTCTCCTTTCCCATTGCTTTTCATCCAGCTGCAGCTGGGAACCAAGCAATAAATACTATTTATTTATTTTAATAGTATGCTTAGTGGAAGTATTACCAATATTTCCTAAGCTTAAAAACATCCCCAAATGCATTTTACTGTTAGGCTCAGCATTTTCATAGTAATTTACAACTTAAAAAGGGTAAACTCTATTACTCTATGTCAAACCAACAACTGGGTAAGTGCAGAATGTTACCCTATGAAGTATGACCAAATTTATTGCTGCAGTCATTAGTACATATTGATTCTGTTTATAACAACCCAAAGGGAACAGTAAACCTATTATGCTGGTGCTTGGTCTCTTTCTCTGGGAGGAGCCAGGCTTGGCACAGTCATTTCAAGCAATATCCAATTAGTTCAGCAATCAATGCTGCTCTTTCTCTTTTGGTTATTATTAATACAACTAGTCAGTGACATGAACTTCAAGATCTCAGACTGTATCTTATAATCAAATCTGAACAATATTATTGTTTATCTGCAAAGGAAACTTCATTTAATCATTTTTTGAAGTCAGACATTTTCTGTGTGGAATCATTTATTTCTATTTGTCTTCTCTAAGAAATGGCATTAAAATGTATAATGTGGCTGTACAATGGCTACTTTCTTCTAAATTCTATATGTATATCCCAGACTTTAACAGGATGTATTTATGTTAACTCAGACTCCCACTCAATACTGCTAAATATGTCTGGAAGTCCATATCTGAATCTAAGTTTCTTTTTATACTAAGAAGTCAGACTGCAGGCTTCTGAAGACAGGACAATTCCTGCTACCACTCCCACACCAAGCAAGCTTTTGCTTTATTAATGCCTTATTTATTCTTTCCAAGAGGGAGTATGATTTCCTGTTTGGTAAGATTTCAGAACACAGATCAACCTATAGTAGGGCACAGTGTCACAAAGCAGGGTTTGCCTAAACTAAATGCAAACTTTGATCTTTCACTTTCTTCTATCTCTTTAGTCTGGGACATTGCATCAAACAGAGCTCTGTACTGAAGTACTTAATTATACTTGCTTCCTAAATTGTTCTATCCCTTTTATATAGAGACCACAGGATTCACATAGCACAAGAGTAACAAATCAAGGCAAAATTTAGTTATTTTATGAAGATTTCTTTGTCAAAAATGTTTGTTATATATCTTATAATTAAAACCTAACCTATATTCCCAGACAAAATAAAACTCCAA